>JACEIK010003783.1:31270-48397 GCA_018107945.1 Datura stramonium | reverse complement strand
TTAGACACTACGGATGCGGTTTCTTTTTATTCAACACTCATTGATGTCACACATTATTTCTCTTTTCTTTTCTTGCTTTTTGACAACAATTTTGATTTTTCTATTCATCATGCATACCACATCCACTCTTTTTCTTTTTCATTACCCAACTTTCTTTCCACCAAACTCTTCTTAATTGTCCCTATAATAGCCACTCTCAACTTAGGCGATTTACCTGAGTTGAGGTTCACAATGTAAAAGGAGGGACCAGGGCCAAACATGTTCATTCATAATAAAATCAGGTATGTTAATTGGTGTAAGCGAAAAGAAAGGTCAATTTAAACTCAACATTTGGATCAAGGGATTTTTATTCACTTTTGGTAGGTCTTTTAGGCTAAAGTGGACTTATAAATAAAAAACGGTCTATGATCCTTTCCTAGTTTCTTCTCCTCTATCTCGGTACGACTGACCAAGCAAGTTCTAGATTGACACACACAACCAAATTCAGCTATTAAACCTCACTTCACACATAACACAGGTCAACATAATCACTTCTACCAATTGCTAGTTCAGGTACAGCCATACAATGATAAACAAGCTCACAGTTTCAATGCCATTCAAAGATTCACAGAGGTCATACTTTTCAACTTTCACATACATAAATAAAATTTTTTTGGAGGGGTATCAAATTATCAAATAACAGTTATTTTCAACAATTTCAGCTCTTGATTGCTTTCATTGTTCCTACTTTCTTCCAACTGACACAAAAATATAAAATAAAATCTTAATCATGTCGGTTCTACTAGATAAGGAACACCCAAGGGAAAAGATATCCGGCAAGAAAAACCCACGGGTTATGTTCAGCAAGAAGAATGCACAGGTATCCCTCCCCACCCCCATCAAGAAAGCATGTGTCGTCCTCGATGCATCTATTTACCAAAAAAACTACGGAAATAGGAAACATACCTGTGCGACCTAGGTGTCAGCTACCTGGTCGAAAGGATGTAGATACGCCTCCAAGGTCATCTCCAAATTTACTGGCTTTAACCGGCGCATTCTTAGATCCTACAAAGCTCATTCCTTCTCCACGAATTCTCGCTGCCTCAGTCTCGACTCTCTGTCGAGCCTCCTCTCTTGATTCGTGCAGCGTTCTCTCCATATCACTCCACTCCCCTTTTTGTTGACAGAGGAGAGAAGCATCATTATCAACACTTGCCTCTTCACGAGTCCTGTTCCCCTTTTCATGTCCCACCGGCTCCTTCGTGATAAAATAAAAAATTGGTCGCAATTCCTCCTCAAACTCATCATCTATCATGGGGAGTACCGGTGGAGGTATTGCAGCTACCTATCGCACGACCAAGTCCTGCACCTCGGGTCGTAGCGCTCCTAGCTCTGAGTACCAAAGGGATAACTTCGACGCTTGTAACTGTGCAAGGAGCTCATCCATCCTCCTCTCAAAAGCATCCAGTTGCCCATGCACTAAACTTGACAATGTCTCCAACTCCTTGGACACCCAAAGCTTAACCTGTTCCATCAAGACTTTGACCTGTACAGCCGTGTATGCCTGCTGCTTCTCAACCTTAGTTAGCCGCCTAGCCATATCAACCAAAAAATCTTGTGAAACTATGAATGGGCCAGCTGTGGTGGCTCGTGGAGGCACAACTGGTGGTCTCGGGGCTGCTGCAGTAGATGAAGACTAAGGAACATCAGAGATGTGGGGTATCTGCTGCATCTGTATCCTCAACCTAGCTACCTGTCTCTTTTCCCTCCATAGGCTCAGCTGCCAACAGAAAGAACTGTTCTGCATCAGTCTGAATCCCGCTGCCAAATGCCTCTGCTAATATTATTGCTCCCGTGGATTCAGGTGCTTGAGTCCTCGCCCTCGATACCAGGTTTGTATCATCTCGAATCAACCCGATATCCGTAATCTTCTAGACCACCACTCTCTGGTCCACTGATGATAGTACTAGTACCTTTTGCTCCTGACAGAGTCTATCAATCAAACATGGAAATGGAATGGTTGTGCCGTCATTGATTGGCCGCTATCGAATCTCCTCTACAATATACTGCGGAAAGTTGATGGCATACCCCTCCATTATGCTAGCTACCAAAGCTGCTCTGTCAGGTAAAAGTATATTGTCATTGTTGGTTGGTACCAGCCTGTGCCGCACCAGTTACCACCAAAACTTTTCCTGAAAATTCAATGTGGCCTTCTTTAACTGTGAATTTGTACCATGAAACCATTCTACCAGTGTACCTCACGCAACAATAATCCTGGACAACCAAGTGTACTGCTGAATGCGCTCCTGCCTATTCAACTTATTTTTTTTGACCTTCTTTAGCTCAGATAGCCTATGATCAAATTCTGCTGTGTTGAACGGAGCCTGATAATCCGACCCCTACAACATTCTGGAGATTGTCCTCTTAGAAATGTCAACTGGGTCTCTCACACTAGCACCTGTGTCAATATAGGCCTCTTTTTCCAATCATGGCCCCCTAATGCCAGCCATTGCAAGGTGGTTGCATATGCTGCATAGAATTCTCACACCAACATGGGCTATAGCTTCCTAAAGGCTCGATCAACCACCCGAACTTGTATTTATCAAACACTACATGTAGCTCTAGGAGATCTTTAAGCCCTGTGCTTACCAAGCTTGGCTCCTCATATAAGCTCCCCTTCGGATTTCCTTTTTGGAGCAATATATCAATTGTATATAGCCCGAATTCCATGGACACACCATCTCCATACATTTCTCGATTGTTTATTTGATATGTCCAAGGACTCCGTAAACTCATTATCAGAGTCCCCTCGCCGGGCATGTGATTCATCAATTCTCTTTGTGTTGTGCCCAGTTGTGGGAGCCTCGGGAACAAGTGCAGCAGCAGCCCTAGCACTCTCATCAGTGCGGCTGGGCGGATTTCTTGCAATTAGAGTGGGAATATCAACCAGGGCTGTGGGATTTAAACTTTGTTAAGCCCTATCCTTGGTAGATCTCCTCACTAGCTGCTCCTTCGCTACATCATATTCCTCCTTAGAGCCACTCGACTCTTTAAAGGATGATGGATCATCATGCAGTCTATAGTATGAGGGTTGACTGCGCTCCGGTGGTTTCTTCTTTGTTGGACCCTTCTTTGGTGTACCTCTGGGAGCCATTGTACCTGTTAAAACAATGTTAGTGTACAAGATGAGATGAAACAAAAATTATTTTTGGGCTGGTGCCCAGTTATCCTGGTGGGTGACTAAACGAGTCATAGCCACTAACAACGATTCGTGAAGTCACTCTTTACCCCAGGCTGAATATTTTTAAAGTAGGTCCAGTGTACTTGACGACTGGTCCCAATGAGTCGTTACCCAAGGCAACAAGTCATTAGGTCACTCGTTAAGTATGCTGCCTCATCAGTTTAATTTTCTCACTCAGGACGAGATACATAACGAGTCGTTTGGTGATCCAATGACTCGTGATGTGGCTCGTGCTCAAGAGTTCCTGTTCATCTTCCTTCTCTTTCTAGTTTCAATTCCACAAACACAAAACTCAATCTAAAATCAAGCCAAGTAAATATACGATCAAAAATCATTGATTAACTCTTCCTAGCATTTATTTACATCACGAGGCACATATAAACACCATATGAATCAAACTAAATTCAAGCTCATTCACATATGGGTCTTCAAAATTTCTTGATTATGTGCAGTGATATTCTAGATTTAAATGGGGAAAGAGTACTCACAATATTCTTGATTAGAGATGAAGTGTGAAATCAATTGTGTGCTTGAGTGACTGGGCGTGCAATGGTGAAAAACTTGTCGATGAGTTTTGAGTGAAGAAGAAGAAGTAGAGAAAAGGGAAATTTGAAGTTTTGTTTCTGTGGAGTATGTATATGGAAACGGGTGCTGTTGATTTTAATTTAAAATTTTCCCAATTTCAGTCATGGGTCGGGTTAGTTTAACTTACCTAGGACCTAACGAGTCAAGTAACTACTCGTGGTGTCACCCAACGAGTTGTTGCCTGAGTCGTGGTCCTTGGACTTTTGTAGCTACCCGATGGGTCACTTAACGACTCGTTTGGTCTCCCAACGATTCGTTGAGTGAGCCGTTATCACCCTTATTGTTTTAATAAAGTCTTAGATCCAGTGTACCTGACGGGGGACCAAACGATTTGTTTCTTAGAGAAATGACTAGTGAAGTCACCCATTGCTCCCCTGTTTTCTACAGTTGTCTTCACGAATTTGCTGAACGAGTCATCAGGTCAGACGGTGACTGATTCTGTCATTTTTCTGCACCAAAACTAAAGTTCCATTTTTTCGTTCCAACTTCATATTTTCCATCTTATTCACCTTCACCCATCAATAACGTTAACACTAACTTTTTCTTACATTTACAACTTGAGTTGCCTCCCAAGAAGCGTTTGATTTAATGTTGTGGCACAACGTAGGTGTTTTGGCTACTCAGTCTTCACCAAAACACTTCCATGGTTGACTCCCATGCAGCGCCTAATTAAACGTCGCGACACGATGCAAGTCTCTTGACTACCCAGAATTCGTCAAGTGACTCTTCTCCATCCTCTAATGTTGAAATTATGTTGAATTCCTTAGGCTGTATCATGGTTCGGCTAATGTTGAAGGTAACCTCTTCTTTATTCAACCTAAATTTCAACTGGCCTGCCTCCACATCAACTAGGGTCGTACCTGTTGCAAGGAATGGTTGCCCCAAAATAATAGGGACATCAGATCGACTTCGCAATCCAGAATCATGAAGTCTGCTGGGAATATAAATTTGTCCACCTTGAATAGTACATCAAATAAAATCCCCACTGGCTTTTTCACCGTTCTATCAGCCATCAGTAGCCACATCAAAGTCAGTGTAGGGGTTCCCAAGCCTATCTTTTTAATCACTGCTAGCGGCATCAGATTTATGCTAGCTCCCAACTCACAAAGCCCCCTTGCAAGCTCAACCTCTCCAATGGTGCAAAGTAGAGTAAACGCACCTGGGTCTTCCTTATTCTATTCTAGGACCCGTGTAGTGATGGCACCACAGTCGTGTAAATATCGGTAGGTTTCAAACTTACCATCCTTTTTCTGGTGATGAGGTCCTTCATAAATTTGGCATATCCGGGCATTTGCTCAAGTGCCTCCACCAATGGGGTGTTCACTGACAGCTGCTTAAGAATAGAGATAAACTTTTGGTACTTCCCATCTTCAACTTTCTTTTTCAAGCATTGTGGATAAGGAGGAGGAGGTCTAGGTATTATTGTGAGTTTTTGTTGTGCCTCCTTCTCCTTCCCATGGGCATCTCCTTGCTCCTTTCCAATACTAGGAGTAGTTTGCACATTTGATTCCACAACCAAAGATGGGTTTTCAAAGTCCACTACACCATCATCATTTATCAACACGAGCTTGTCTGACTCCTTAACTACAACTGGCATTGGGGGATCAACTATGTCCTTCCAGCTCCTAGTAGTGACCGCCATGCAGTGGCTATCATTTTTCGGATTTTTCACAGTATATCTAGGAAGTGTGCCTTTTTACCTCTGATTCATTGCAACAGACCTCTTATTCATCTGCTGCTCAATCTGTCTAATTGCCACATCATAAGACTCCAATTTTTTATTTAAACAAGAAATATTAGCTCGGAGCTCCTTAAAGTGGCTGTCTGTTGTCTCCATCATCTTGAGCAGTTTGGATAGCATATCCTCAACCCTTGAACCACTGGACTCTGGATCACAATTTTTTGGAGGAACATACAGACCGCTCCTACCATTCTTGAACTCCTCAAGCTTCTTCCAGTCCCCATTGTCTCGATATTGTCCCCGGTTGTAATTATTATCTTTGTAGAAGTTCCAACCTTGGTTCCCTTGACCTTGACGCCAAGAGTCTTGGTCAGACCCTTGGGTGTTGTTCTAGAAACCCACCCTCTAATCATTCAAATAGTTGACCTATTCTTCAGACTCAGACTTGCAACAACCATTTCTCGGGTCCTTTCCCTAAGAACCTCCAGCATTCACCTTTTCTGCTTCGACTCCCATCAAGTGTTTAGCAAAAATCCCCATGGTAGTATTTATCTCTACTATATCTAGATCACGCTCTTCATCTCTTCTCCTCTATTCAGCAGATATACCAACCGCATAAGAACTAGTCGGAACCTCCGACTATCTAGTGTGCAAAGCTCGATTGGTTTTGGTGATCCTGTCTAGAAGCTCTGCAGCCTCTGCATAGGTGTGACTCATAAAAGTTCCTCTGGAGACGGTATCAGCCACCACCTTTGTGTTGGCATTCAAAGACCTATAAAACATCTCCAACAGTGTATCATCCGGAATTCTGTGATTTGGCACCTTTTTGAGCTTTTTGTTGAAAAGAAACCAAGTCTCTTGGAGTGCCTCAGAATTTAGCTATCTGAAGTTATAAATCTCATCCTTCAACTGCAATTCTTTGGATGGAGGGAAGAACCTTTCACGAAAAACTCTCTTAAGCTCTCCCCAAGTAGTGATGGAATCATTCAGCAACTCAGCCAGCCACATCGTTACCTCACTCCCTAGGGAGAATGGAAATAATCTCAGTGTGATAGCGTTCTGGCTCACCCCCGATTGCTTGTATGACTTACATATTCCCACAAATTTTGTCAGATGAGTGTGGGCATCATCATATGTGTGACACGCAAATATTCCCTTCATATTATGCAGTTGGATCATCGCACTGGTAATGTCAAACTTCGCCCCAGTAGGCAAAGGCGGAGGGACTATAGGTCCAATGGCACCAGCTTCATCTATATACGCATCATCTTCCTCATCAAAATATTGGTCTCGTTGGTGTTCTATACCTCTAGGTTGTCTAGCTAGTTCAGCTTCTGCAGCTAGAAGCTACTCTTCAACGACTCTGGCTAACTCACGATCTCTAGATTGAGCTTGCTCTTCGGCCAACATTCCTTTTATGGCCTGGTCCATGGTCTCTTGCTCTTATATATTGGATATTCTTCTCAGGTTTCTTAACGTTAGCTCAAGTTCGTGATCAATTGGAACTAGGGGATTTCCTTGGCTTCTAGTATCGGGCATGAAAAAACCTTGAGACATGTTAAGCAATCAAAACAAAAAAGAAAAAAATTGAAAAAAAGAAATAAGAAACAATATAGAAGTTAACAAAATTAACAAAAGCCTTAGCCGTATTCCCCGAAATGGTGCCAAAATTTGTTGTCTCCCAAATTACACCTCACAATTGAGATATAAGCGGTCGATTGTCAAATATAGAACCCAACAAAGGTTGAGGTCGATCCCACATGGAATATGATAAGAACTTAAGTTAATGCGAATAACTATTACTATTGATTTACTTATTTCCAAAGGGGGGAAAATATAGAATAATAAACAAAGTAAAATTGCTGAATGTAGAAATCAAATTTGGTTTGTATTCAAATAATGATTTGACTAGGATTGTGTTCCCCAAGATTTCATAACCACAAGGCTTTTACACTAGTGATCTATTCCGGTGTTCAACATGCAATATTGGTAAGTTAGGTTCACCTAAATGGTTGGTCCCCAATCTAGATGTTTTTCACCACGCAACTTGGTCCATATACGGGTGTACTTTAGTTGACCCTTACCCTTAATATTGGATTAGCTATCCTCGAACAAGTTCAAGCTATTAGATGAGGGTTGGCAGCCTCAAATCTCCGTTGGTAATCCCTTTTCCCATTCTTTACCTCCTTGGTTCGGTAAGTAAGAATAAGGCAAGTACTAACATTTTCAACCGTCAAGAATCAATCAAAACGAAGGGAATAACAGTACATGAATAAAATCCCGTTCAAGAATGACTAAGGCTTTTTTCCTATTTGTGTTAATTCATCTTTGTTCCCACAAACCTAGTTTATGGGTTTAGCTACTCATACTTGTATTATTGCAATCACAAAATATAGAAGAAATCCTCATTGCAACTTACAATTTATCGTAGAATAAAAACCACGCAGATTGAGTAAAACTCCAATGTTGCTTTCGTTTCTTGAATCAAGAACAATTTTATGAAAATCCTCTGAAAAATCATTCTCTAATTGTCAAGAAATTTTTCTCAAAAATCGCTTGAAAAATCCTTCCAGAGTCGTCTCTTAAAAATAAACCTAAATTGGGTATTTATAATTCTAAGAAATCCTTTTCCTAAATAAAATTGGAAACCAGGTTGGCAGTTGCAACGGGCTAGGTGACGGGATGTTTGGCCTTTTGACGAGTCATTCCTTACTTACATTAGTCGTCCTCAGCATTGCACCCAGTTGTGGCAACGGGTCACCTAACGACTCGTCGTGTATGAGCATGAGTCGTTATGTCTCTTGTGGTCTAGTTCCTCATAAGGTCCAGCGCACTTCACGGATAATTCCAGTAGCCTGGCAACAAGTCATTCCATTTCATGATGACTCGTTATGTCTATCGTCAACTTCACAGGACATTTTGTTCAAATTTTATCTTCAAATCCTAACGATTGACCTCATGACTCGTTACCAGGTGTAACGAGTCATTCCTACAACTCGTCAAGTGCACTGTTTTGTATCTTCCAAACTCCATCTTTTGCCCACGCCTTAAGCAACGGGTCTTGCCTCCTACCAACGACTCGTTAAGTGCCTAGTGGTCACCTTTCACTTATATTTAGTATTAATTTGACCAAATTCACTTCCAAACCTATTTTCCTACACATTAAGCACAAAACACATCATACCCATATAAACATACCTTAATGTGCATAATTTCTTGGTTTTAAGCATCGAAAGTGTCGTAAAATAATGGCACATCATGTTTGTTCTTGGCGGTGAGAGAAAGACCTTGTTAATAGATCTCCTATGCTCAAGGTACTCTCCACCCAATGGTACTATTCTCCCTAGGCGGAGTCTACACTTGCTTGGCATTGGATGCTCAGATCCGTACTCATTATCTCCATCAGTAGATTGGGCCTCCTCGGACCCTAATTATAATTAGAGCCACTTCCAAACTCTTGGACTCTTTCCTCACTCCCTCCTTTGACTGGGGAGCACCAGCAGATGTGGAAATGGTCGCCTCGGCCTGGGCTTTTGCTTTTTCCCTAGTGGTTCAAGTCCCATCGATGTCACATGTATCGACCCTGTATTCCTCCAACAAACCAATAGGTGTGTTGCCAGCATGTTCAGATTTTGAGGTTTCATCTATTTATGCCCTCCAAGCATTTGCTTTGGATGCCTTCCTCTTCTATGTCATTATACATGCGAATAAAAAGGGTTAGAACTCCAAATCTGAGAAAAAGAAAGTAAGAAAAGAATTCCTCTATAATTTTTCAGCGGTCCACATTACGAGTCGTACCTTGGAGTTACGATCCCTACTAAGACTCGTAATGTCTCATATCAAAGTCACGACTCTGAGGTATGAAATATACCATGAAGGTACGATTTGTACCACGAGTCGTATGAGGATGCCCCTTGAAAATCCATATTCTGTATTTTTCCACGACTCATTGTATGATCCGTAAGTCAAATCCATGAACTATAGAAAGGATCATACTGTCACTTTTGGACTTACTTTTCAAACTCCTTGTACGATTACCAGGTATGACTCATAGCATGATACTACGGGCCATGTTAGGTTTCGTACCTCTTACTTCTTACACATTTGTCTTTGGACTGTCCCAATGAGCCATCCTACAAGTTATAGTGTGAAACCATGAGTCGTAAAAAGGCTTGTGAAGCCAGTCCTTGCCTTATTTTAATGTCATTTTGTAGTGAATTAATTTTTGTATTAGGTACTGACAATTCCCTAAGTGTAGGCATATGTTCTTCACGTGTTTTCAATTACCCATTCCTCCCCTTTTTATTCACAATCCGTAACTCAATTTATAATAGTTGACATACAATTTTTAACATGTTAAAATCCTACCCAGTCAGCACATTTATTTTTCACATCCCTGATCATTATCCTCCTATATTTTCATGCTTTTTGAGGACTCCTAGTTAGTAAACAAGTTTTCACTTAACACAAAGGTCTCTTTAACTTATTCAAAGCATAATAACTTACTTGAGTGTTGCAAAATCTTTCTCACTTCATGAGTGTTAGTGACTAGGGGTTGGAACCAACTTTACCCGTCTTAATCGAGCAAAAATCATCTCAAAATTGATTTTGTTATTTAGTTAGAGGTGTGAGGGATGTCGTGGGAGTGCTCGTGGGTTCAATTTTTAGTGCGTGGGAGAAGGCTATTACAATTTTAACGTTTAAATAATTTTAGGGCAGATTTAAAAAATCTGGGCCGAGTGGGGTTATTTTAAGCAATTTGGCCCGTCACGACTCATACCATGAGTCGTAGGAAGGACCTATAATTAGTACCTAGGAATCCTAATAGAGATGTTAATAAAAATTAACTGTGGACCTACGAGCATATCCTACGACTCATACCACAAAGGTACTGTACCATGACTGCTAGGTCACTCTTAATTGGAGATCCATGCTTTGCATTGTTCATAACTACAGTAAGTACTACGACCCATACAATAATGTTAAGAGTCATAGGACTAACCGTATCCTAAGTTTATGCACTAAGATACATCTCTGCTTCTCACCACGACTCGTACTACGGTCCATACAATCCTCTTACGAGTTGTACTGAGACCCGTAGCACAAGTCTGTTCTGCAATTTTTATGCCACTTGTTTTTGTTTCTCATACACACTGAGCACACGTAAGTCAATAAACGTGGGTTGCCTCCCAATAAGCTCTTGATTTAACATCGTGGCACGACGCAGGTGGTTCGGTTACTCAGGATTCACCAAACCACCTCATTTGTTTCCTCCCAAGAAGCACCTGATTTAACGTCGCATCATGATGAAAGTCTCTCGACTACTTATACTTCATCAAGAATCTCAGACTCAACCTCGATTGCTGAGACCATTCTATACTTCTTTAGTTGCTTTTTTGATCGGCAAATATTGAAGGTGGCCTCATCTTTATTGAGTCTAAATTTTCGTTGGCCAGCATCTATATCTGCTAAAGCCCTCCCAGTGGCACGGAATGGTCATCCCAAAATGATGGGGACCTCAAAATCAACCTCACAATCAAGGATCACAAAGTTCGTTGGGAATATGATTTTTTCCACTTAAACAGGCACATCAAACAGGATCCCCACCAGCTTTTTCACAATTCGGTCGACCATCAGTAGCCACATAGTAGTTAGTGTAGGGGCTCCTAAGCCCAGCTACTTAAAAACAGCTAAAGGCATCAGATTGATTCTTGTTTCCAAGTTGTAGAGTGCCCTTGCGAACACAACATCAGCAATAGTACTTTAAATGGTGAAGTCACCTAGATCCTCCTTTTTTTAGGTGAGGACCCGTGAGGCTATAACGCTACAATGATTCAAATTATGCACAGGCTCATAGCTCATGGACCTTTTCGTAGTAACATGGTCCTTCATAAACTTGGTATATCCCAGCATCTTCTCTAATGCCTCAACCGATGGTAAGTTTATAGATAATTATTTTATCATTGACAGGAACATTTGAAAGTTACCATTCTCCACCTTCTTCTTCATTCTTTGAGGGAACGGTAGTAGTGGTCATGGGATAGCCTTATAAATCTATGTGGCCCGTTGTTTCTCTCCTTGTCTAGCCTTAGGTTCCTTCTCAACAACTGGAGGCTCTGTCAACTCAGCATCCTCCTCATGCTCATGCTCAGCAACCTCTTCGTCATCATCAATTATGCTTTCTTTCTTCCTTTGAAGCTCAACTACAACCGGTAGAGGGGGATCAACCGTGGTCTTTCCACTCCTAGTCATCACAACCATGTAATGACCATCATTCTTCAGATTTTGAATTGTCTTGCTAGGTAGTGTACCCTTTTTCCTAGGGTTCATGGATGCTAATAGTTGACCCAGCTACTATTCAATCTGCTTGATTTGCCATAGCATGTGACTCAACTCTTTGACCCATGCTAGATATATCTCCATGGATGTCTTTCAGCTGCTGATCTGTGGATATAACCTTCTTTAACATCTCAGCCATCATGCTCTCCAAATTTGACTATCTAGCCTTCCCCTCACGTGCATTAGAAGGCACATACAATCTTGCTCGGTCATTGTGGTAACCATCATTCATTCTCCATTCTCCTTCTCGCTCACGACCTTGGCTTCTATCATTGGGGCCATTCCGATTTTAATTGTGTCTGTATTTATTCTAACCATGGTTTCCAGAACCATGGCATCAATTATATTGTCCAGACCCTTAGGCATTGGCTCGGAAACACGCCACCTGGTTGTCCAAGAGTTTTCCTCCTCCTCGAAATCTAAGTGCTCTAGCCCTGGTTCCTGTCCCCGTGTTCCCACTGCATTATCTTTTCTAGCTCTAGAGCCCATGATATGATTCGTGAGCAGGTCCAATGATGTGCGCATATGGGCCAATTCTTAGTCACGTTCTTCCTCCTTCCTTCATTGGTCTGCAGTCAATCCAACAACATATGTACCAGCAGCTTGTTCCACTTCCCAAGTGTGCCATGCTCTATTCGTTTTCATCACTCTATCTAGAATAGTGGCAGCTTTCTCCTAGGTGTGGCTCACCAGTGCTCCTCCCGCCACTGTGTCTGCTACAGTTTTAGTAATGCTATTCACTGATCTATAGAAAGTCTTTGACAAACTACCATCAAGAATTTTGTGGTTTTGGCACTTGGTCAAATTCTTCTCTAATCCAAACCAGGTTTCATGAAGTGCCTCTATCTTCAATTGTCATAAATTATATATTTCATTTTAAAGTTGCATTATCCTGGAGGGTGGAAAGAATCTATCTAGAAAAGTTTGTTTGATCTCCCTCCAATTGGTAATGGAGTCATTTGACAACTCCGATAACCATAAAGTGGCTTCCCCAAACAGAGAGAATGGGAAGAGTCTTAGCCTTATTGTGTCTTGGCTGACTATGGGCAACCTGTACGCCTTGAAAATTCAAACAAAGTTCATTAAGAGCGGGTTGTCCTCATTAGCTGCGTGACCACTAAACACCCCATTCATGTTCAACAATTGAATGATGGTGCTAGTGATGTCAAATTTTTCCCCAGCAGGCAAAGGTGGTGGTACAATAGCTCTGGTTGACTCAACTTCATCAATGTCTGGGTCATACTCATAAATATATTGAGGGGCATATCTCTGGCTTCTGTTTCCCCTTACATGGTGACAAGATTTGACAACTTCATCTCATGCATCATCGGCTTTCTGAAGTGCAGATTGCCGAGCTAGCTAGGCTTGCCTAGCTTCTTCAGCAAAATCGGCATCTCTTTGCTCTTGGTTCTCCATCCTTCGTAATGTTATTTCAAGTTCAAGATCCAAAGGAATCATGGGGTTTCCACTCCGCTGAGTACTTGGCATTTACCAAGCAACAAACTATGGGTGTCCAAAAATAAAAAGAAAACGTAATTATGGAAATAACAACCAAAATTTAAATACAAGAAATTACTCTAATCTTAGCTGTATTCCCCGGCAAAGGAACCACTTTTTAATAACACTCTAACTCACACTTCCTGGCAAAGTAAGAAGCGGACGTTGTCAATAAATAACCCAACAAAGAGGTTGGGGTCGAACCCACATGGAATAAGGTAAGAACTAGACTAATTCCAGTACTTAAATTTGATGGTAAGTTATCTCCAAATTGGGGGGTTTAATGAATACCAATAATAAAACAAAACTGCAATTGTGATTGTTATCAGGATTTGTAAATAGCCATGGTAAGTGTTTTCCATGAGTTCATAACTACTTCAGGTATACATACGTGATCAATCCCAATCATTCTTGTAGAACTGATAACTAGGGTTCATCCAATAAACTGGTTCGTCCCTATTGGATGATTATACTCAATCACTAGGTCAGGTCTCATGAGCGATTTCAAACTAACCGTTATCAATATGTTCCAAATTAACTTTTTTATGACCGTTCATACAATGATCATAAGAATCAATGCTTTGTTGTAATTCTCTTTTCCAAATCTCTACTTATCTAGACTTGATAACTCTCAAACTACACCTCCTATGAAGTGAGAAGCGAACGTTGTCAATAAAGAACCCAACTAGAGATTGGGGTCGAACCCACAGGGAATAGGGGAGAACTGGATTATAGCCGGTAATTGAACTTGTGAGATAGTTACTTCAAAATTGGGGGGTTCTGAAGAAAATCAATAATGAAAACAGTATTTAAAGTTATGTCTTCAATCAATATTAAATGATAACTAGGGTTTGTATTCGCCATGGGTTCATAATTGCTTTGGGTATACACTCGTGATTATAACCAATACTTACTTATAGAACTGATACCTTAGGTTCATTCAAACGACAGACCAGTCCCTATTGAATGACTATACTCAATCACTCAACCAAGTCTCATGAGCAGTTTCAAACTATCCGTTATCACTAAATTCCAGATTTAACTATCCTGCGACCACATCTCAAGTTAATAAAATCAAGGCACTATTTTAATTTTCTTTTCCTAATCTCTACCTCTTAGTTCTAAGCAAGTAAAGAATTCGGGCATGTCCTAAAGTTGTGCACTGTTAAGACAGGTTTAAGCATGAAGAGAATACAATATAAGTATTTTGTATTGGTTTCAAAATCACTTTGTGAAACCCTAGCTTCTTAATCCACCATGGTTCCCACAAACCTTGCTATGGAGGTTTTAGTCTCTCATAGTTGTAAGGATATGAATTGCATTCATAATTAAGAACATAAATCAATACTTACAATTATGAATGAGAAAAACACTTCTTTTAATTACTCAGCAAAATCTTAAAGAACAAGTTGCAAAAACAAGTTAAATTCATCAAAAGGTTTATCACAAGTTGAATCAACTCAATAACCCTACAAATCTCTTCTCTCCTTGTCTTTTTTTGTCTTTCCTACTTGTCTCTACTCTCTCTACCAAAAAATAAAACCAAAAACGTATTTATTCATATACAAGAATCCTTTTCCTAGGGTAACATGATGAATTTCCATATCTAGTTCCGCAGTCATCATGAGCCATGTTACAATTCGTAGCATCATCCTATGACTCTTAACCTCCCGTCGTACCTTGCATTGTTCGCTAAATTTTTTCTAAGTGTTGGATCCAGGTACGATTCATACCTCCATCATATGACCCGTACTGAGCTCCCGTGGTTTGATTCTGAAACTTTGGAATTCTTCTGAAGTTCATCACGACCGTCATGGTACGACTGGTACCTTCTTCCCACAGGTCGTACTTTTCTTCCATAGTAGGAGTCAGCACCATATGCAAATTTTCTGGATCTTGTCACGATTTCATCACCACGACGTGTACCAACTTGGTACGACTCGTACTGAGACTCGTACATTGAATCTCTTCAATTCTAGCCTTCTGCACCTTTTCACGGCCATCAGTACTACTTGTAGGTCCTTCCTACGGCTCGTACTGTGGTCTGCACTTTGAGCATATTTTGCATACTTCAGGCTTTCTTTTGAAATTTTTAGATCCAACGCTAATTCATCCTGTAACCAAAGGAAAAGTGCCTTATATTGACATAAGAATACCTAAGTTCATGCTATTTCCTTAGTTTTGAGCATCGAAAGTGCTATAAATCCACAACACATCAACACCCTCAACTTAAGACTTTTTCATGTCCTAAGACAAAGAAAAGAAAAACTAAACACGACACTAAACTAGAAAATAAACTTAATATAATACATCCAATACTCAAACAAACTTGCACTTTCTATACAAACTCTATTGACCCTTTCTCATGGAACAACATCAGCTAATGCATTACAAGAAACCTCAAAACATCATAAACAGGCAATCAAGTCATCACCAATGTTTTCCGCACAAACCAATGGTAAAAGAAAACATAATCCATGTACCCTCACACAAATGAAGTCCCCACTCAGATATGAGATGTCAAACATAATATGGGACTGAAAAGTAAGGCACTCACTCTCACAACGAAGTTACAAGTATTATGTGTTAGATACCATAGGCTTGCCCTTATTTTCTCTGCTTTGGTTCATCAGATGGTCAAGTTAGCATCACTATAGGACTTGATACAGCTTGTAATATAGACTTAGGGCTGGCCATGGTAAAGATGAGGGATTTTATTAGTAACTATCACTTCCTTTGCACCACATACATTGGCTACACCATTCACCTATTTCACCCTTTTTCTCTTAAATTCCCTTTTCTTCCTTTTCTGCCCCTTTTTACACATTTTCATGGGTGTGATGAGTTTTCAACTTTTTGATCATTTTGACCTTCTTTTGAAACTTCTTTTTCAAGATTCTCATCATTTTTCATCTTTTTCCTTTTTTTTCTTTTCACCACACCTTATTTTTCACCATTTCTTTTCTCTTTTCTTTTTCGTTCTTCTATTCCCACCATTTATGCACCACTACTCTAGCCACCCTCAACTTAAGAATTTTACTTATGTTGAGATTCACAATATCCAAGGAAGGACCAGGGCCAAAATAGGTTCATTGTAAAAAAATGGGTACGGTTAATCGGTGAATCAAAGAAACATGGTCTATTGAGGCTCAAACTTGGGATCAAGGGATTCATGAAACTTTTGTAGGGTAATATTGTTACACCCCTTAAATTCTCAACAGGTGGATGGCCTATTCGCATGTTGGCTAAGAGCTTTTTGAATGCCATACATGCTAGAAAAAGGCCCAGGGGAAGACTGGACGAACATCACATCGAACCACGGAGGGAGGGCCTCCGTGATGGCGCCGTGCCACGGAGGCCCTGTCCAGGCCCCACTATATAAACCCCCACTTCATTTATTTCATGAAATTTCTAATAATTTCCAGTAAGAAACAGAGGGCAAACCAGAGAGAGGGAAACATGAACAAACCTTACCATTTTTCTTCCAATTACGCCGTCAAATGCGTCCCAAAATCAAATTAATCCTAGATACCGGAGTATAAAGCTACAGAGAGCATTCCTACGGCTTTAGTTTCGTAAAATTCGGCCGGCGAATCTTCGTGCTACCGAGATAAGGTAAGTGGAATTGCTCCAAATTAGTGTCAATATACTCCTAGCCCTAAAGTGAGTATTTCTTCCTTCTGGACTTTCGAGAAATAGCGATTTTTCGGCCGTTTTTCGATAAGTAAAAGTTTTGGCTATATATATATATATATATTAAAAGTGATATTTTATTTCAGAACATTATTGTATTTAGTCCTAATTG
>JACEIK010003783.1:9685-29305 GCA_018107945.1 Datura stramonium | reverse complement strand
TACATGGATTAACAAGACTAATCATGTTTAAAATCTAAACGACATGAAAAGATCCACAACAATCATGCATGTTTTCATAAATACATAGCTAATGCATCAAAAATATTTAAACAAGGTCAATTTTTTTTAAAACCAAAAATAGTGCATTTTTATTGGCTGAGTACTTCTAAACATTCTAATTAAACAAAAACCACAAACTAAAATTAAAAATCCTAAACATGTAGGTTCTACTAAATAACATGTCTGAGGGAAAAGAAACACGGTAAGAAAAACCCTCAAACGGACCAAAAATCCAAAAAATCACAAGTGTACCCCCTCCCCTTTTTGAAAGGTAATCTTCGTCCCCAAAGCATCAACTATAAGAACATAGGGAAGAGAACATACCAATGGATCCCTAAGTGTTCCTGTCATCTTGCGGAGGTGGTACCTCCGCTGTAGTAGTGGCACTAGCGGTGGCCGGCGCGCTCAATCGTGTGTTAATAGGGGGAGTGTTCCCCCCCAGTGATTGTGGCCACTTGGATGGCCTCAGTTACTGTTGGGGGTGAATGTGGCTCTCCCGAAGGGTCATGGGCACTGGCAAGCTCGGGCTGAGGTATAGTGGAGCTTCCTGCTCCTCTAGCTCTGTGATGCAGCTCAGACATATGTGTGTCATAATTCCGCATGCTTTCTACTCTAGCCCGCTTGTGCTCTTTTCTCTCTTTCTCCCTCTTTTTTCTCAAACTCTCTTTATCAGGATCCTTAGTAGCTCTTTCCTTTCCCTTCTCAATAGCCGTAGTTGGCTCCTAATATGCCTCCAAGTCAATCTCCTCATTGAGCTCAGCATCTAGGTCCGAAAGAGTGGGGGCTTCTAATACTTTTGGTTGTCGTGATGACAACTCAGCTACTTGGCTTCGAAGAGCGCCCAACTTTGCACGAAGACTGCTGGTATCCGTCTGCTCCGCCATGCTCTCATTGAATTGGCTCTCAAAACTATTTAGGTAAGCATCTAGAGCCTAAGCTGCTGCCTCAATCTCTGACTTTACCCATGATTTCATCATAGCCTAAATTTTTCACTCCGCCATGGTAAATCATTTTTCTAGCTTTTGGAGGAAGTCCTGTGGTACCAAAGTATACTCTTCTAGTGTTTGAGTCCTCATGCTGGGCAGTGGTGTAGCTGAGGTGCTAAGAGCTGACTCTGAATGACCAGCCTCTATAGCTGGTGTCTCTCTCTGCTCCTGTGTAATGGGGACATTCACATGTGCGTCCCCTGCTGGTTGGGCTGTTGGAATTATTGTGGGAATCCTATATCTGCTTACCGGGTTTATCTCATCACGAATAAGGCCTATGTCTTCAATCCTTTGGCCTCCAATCAACCGCTCATCACCCCATGGAACTTCTTCTTCCATACATAATCTGAACACAAGACTCGGGAATTGGATAGTAGTGCTTACTGCCACTGCCCCGTTTTGTATCTCATCTGCTATGATCCTCGGAATATTTATGACGTAACGACATATAAGGCATGCCACCAAAGCCACTCTGTCAGCACTTAGTGTGTTTTTCTTGACCGTAGGTGCTAAACGATGCGCACTAGTGTCTAACAAGCTATTGTTATGAAGTTAAGTGAGTTCTCGGTCACCTGCTTTCCACTTGTAACCAATTCAGCTTCATCCTTGTTCTCAACAATCACCCCTGCTAGCCATTGCAACTACCTCTATCGCTCCATCACAGTTAGGGATCCAATTGTCTTCATTGAATCCACCTTGTAATCGTAATCTAGCATCATCCTGGTAGGCCCAAACTTTGGGCCATACAACAATCGAGTAATGGTCCGCTCAGATATATCAACTTCTCGGCCTCGGACCATAACACTCTACAGACGAGGATGGTCTTTTATCTTCTACCTTCCTTTGCCTTTACCTCCATGGTGGCAAGTAGTTGGCATAGAACTCCTGAACTATATTTTCTTTGTACTGTGTTAGAGTCTTGGCCATCCACTCAAAATGGTAGAAGGTAAAAACCTGCTTCATCTCGTCAACTTCGTTCAGTGAGGTTTTGAGGATCCATGTCTCTTCTTTGATGCTTCTCCTTAGCTTATTCTTGGCGGTGAGAGAGATGCCTTGCTCATAAATTTCTTTAGCTCCTGGCACTCTCCGCCAGATTGTATGGCTTGCCCTGGGTGGGGTCTGCTCTTGTGCAACAACAGGAGCCTCCTCCTCTGACTCTTCACTGCTGCTTTCTTCCCCACTTTGGGTCTCCCCTCACCCTTCTTCAGCCTTAGAGTCATTGCCTGAATTCTATTGTTGCTCTCTAACTCCCTCCTCAGACTAGGGAGCTTGAGCGGATGTGGCAGTGGTTGCTTCAGCTTTGGCATTTGCTTTTTCCCTAGCAGTTCGGGTTCCATCAATGTCTGAGGTGTCTACTTGATACTCTTCAATAAAACAACTAGGGGAGTCTCCTACCTTGTCAGACTACAACTCAGTTGTTTCATCAATCAGTGTCCTTCGGGCTTTTGTTTTGTCCGCGCGGCTTTCGTATGTCATTGTACCTATAGAGAAAGAAGTTAGCCTTCTGTTTTTGAAAAAGAAGAATTGGAAAAGAGATGTTTTGATTCTCATCAAGGGTCCTCACAATGGGTCGTACCATGAAGATACGACTCATGAGAAGTCCCAGAATTAGAACCATTTTTCAGTACGACTCGTAAGTACGACTCATACCACGATGGTATGATCCATACCTTGAGTCGTCTGATGAATCCTTGTGTTGATATTTTTCTGAATTTTTCCATGACTCATGGTACCACCCATAGGTTGATCCCACGAGTCGCAGGAAAGACATTTTTATATGACCTTGTTCAGTTTGGTGGTACGAGTGCTCAGTACGACTCATAGCAGCAACCTACGATCCATACTTTGCCTCATACCACTTAAAAATTTTCTTTTCTCAGTGTGCAAGGGTCCTTTTTCAATATTTAAGGTACTCAGATTTCCCCCTAGGTCTAGGCACATCATTGACTCAATTTAACCCAAGCCCAATCCTCCCCTTTTTGACGTACTACCCGTAACTCATCAATTTTCTAAACCTCAGTTCATCAAGAATTTAGCATCTCTTTAGTTGAAGATGAACATTATACACCACCCTGATCATTGTCTCTATTTTCAAAATCAAGTTTCGAGCCTAGTGACTGATTCACAGGGGTATTGACACCATCAATCTCAAAATGTGACTCTTAGCAATGTTTAATACAACAAACTTACTTGATTGATGCTTCATCAATTGTGAATGACCGAATAGTATTTTCAGAGCTTAGGTCGAGAAAGATTTTGGTTGATTTTTCGGTGGTGTTGAGTTACGGGTAGGGGAAGTGAGTGTGAGTCGTGTTTCTGAGCACTTTAAGTGTGGGAGAGGGATTTTATGAGATTTAAATAGGTGAGAGAAGATTTTTAAAAATTTGGGTCGAGTCGGGTAAGATTTCCAGTTTTAACCCATCATGACTTGAACCACAAGTCGTAGGAAGTATCTAGGGCTCTTCCCTTAGACTTGTATGCAACCCTTTTTGAAGTAAACTTACCTGGAGACCTACGAATGGATCCTACGACTCGTACCATGAAGGTACATTCAGTAGGGTTAATCGTAGGTCAATGCTTGGGATTATTTTTTCTAAACCTCACCACGATTGCTGCAAAGGCTCGTAGGATCTCATCACGCATCGTACCGAGAACCATAACAGCTGATGTTTCAACCTCCTGTTTTTAATTTTCCCTGCACACTGAGCACACATTAGTTCAATAACTTGGGTTGCATCCTAAGAAGCACTTGATTTAACGCCTCAGCACGATGTAGGTAGCCTGGTACTCAGACTTCACTAGTCTACCACTTAGGTTGCCTTCCAAGAAGCTCCCTATTTAACGTCGTGGCACAACACATATCTCTTGACTACTCAAAATTCTTCAAGTAATTCACACGCATCCTCCAGTGCTGACATCACACTAAATTCCTTGGGTTGCTTCATTGTCTTGTAGATGTTGAATGTGACTTCTTCTTGATTAAGCCTAAACTTCAACAGGCCAGCTTTCACATCTACTAGAGCCCTTTAAGTTGCAAGGAATGGTTGTCCCAAAATGATGGGGACCTCATAATCAACTTCCTAATCCAAAATCACGAACTCTGGTGGGAATATATTTATCTACCTTTACAAGCACATCGATCAGGATGCCCACCGATTTCTTAACTATTCTTTCAGCCATAAGTAGCCGCATGTTGGTCGGTGTGGGGGCTCCCAATCCTAATTTCTTGAACATAGCCAAGGGCATAAAATTAATGCTAGCTCGCAGGTCATAGAGTTCCCTCGCGAACTCGACATTGCCAATCATACATGGTATCGTGAAGGCACCTGGTCTTTATTTTTTTGTGCTAGGACCTTTTATCTATGGCATTGTAGTGATGCACATTGTCAACTAGATCATAGCTCACAGTTCTCTTATTCGTCACCAGGTCCTTCGTAAACTTTGCATATCCGGGCATCTGCTCTAATGATTCAACCAATGGTATGTTCACAGACAGTTTCTTAAGCGTTGCAAGGAATTTCTAGAACCTACCATTCTCCCTTCTTCTTCATCCTTTGGGCAAATGGTGGTGGTGGTCGTTGGATAGCTTTATGCATTTGTGTTGCCCCTTGATCCATGTCAGGTTCCTTATCACCTCTCGGGGCCTCTTGTAACTCACCAGTCTGTGTCTCAGCACTTGTATCATCATCCTCCATTATGCTTTGTTTCTTCCACTCAACTTCAATTGGAAACGGGGGGTCAACTGTCTTCTTACCACTCCTAGTCATCACCGCCATACAATGTGCATCGTTCTTTGGATTTTTGATAGTGTTGCTAGAATAGTGTACCCTTTTGTCTAGGGTTCATTGATGCTGACAGTTGCCCAAGTTGATGTTCAATCTACTTGATGGTGGTAGCATGGGGTTCCACTTTCTGACCCATAGTTGACAAATCACCTCGGATCTCCTTTAGTTGATCATCAATGGCCTCACCTTCTTCAACATCTCGACCATCATGCTCTCCAACTTTGTCCGCCCAACCTCCCTTTCTCGTGCATTGGGAGGCACATAGAATCCAACCCGATCATTGTAGTATCCATCATTTTGTCTCTAATCACCTTAGTGTTCATGACCATGGCTCTTGTATCTGAACCCGTTTCTATTGTAGTTGTCTCTGTATTGGTTCCGACCTTGATTTATAGAACCTTGGTTCCATTTGTCTTGTCCAGATGCTTGGGCGTTGGTTCGGAAACCCGCCACTTGGCTATCCAAGAAGTTTGCCTCTTCCTCAAAATCAGAGTGATCAACTCCTTGCTCCCTGCCTTGAGTTCACACTGCATTGACCTGTTTGGCTCCGGCTCCCATAATATGCTTTGTCAGCAAGTCCAATAATGTGCGCATATGAGCCAACTCTTGGTCTGCAGTCAAACAAACAACTTATGTGCCTGCCATTCCATCAGCCTCCCTGGTATGCCAGGCCCTGTTTGTTTTAGTCACCCTTTCAAGAATTGTAGCAGCTTGTTCCTAGGTGTGACTCATCAATTCTCCTCCTGCCACCGTTTCTGCTACAACTTTGGTACTGTGCAGTGTTCTCGTGGTTCTCCATTCTATGCAGTGTTCTCTCGATTTTTGGATTTAGTACAACAAGGGGATCTACTCTACTCCAAGTGCTTGGCATTCACCGGAGAACAACCTGTGGGTATCAAAAACACACAAAAATAAACATAATTAAGGAAATAACTACAAAAAGGTCAAATACAAGCTAATAACCTAGTCTCAGTCGTATTCCCCGACAACAGCGCCATTTTTGATAATGCTCAAACCACACCTCTTACGGAAGTCAGAAGCAGACGTTGTCAATAAAGAACCCAACTAGAGGTTGGGGTCGAACCCATATGGAATAGGAGAGAACTGGATTATAGCCGGTAATTGAAATTATGAGGTAGTTACTTCAAAATTGGGGGTTGTGAAGAAAATCAATAATTAAAACAATTATTAAAGTT
Organism: Datura stramonium; assembly: GCA_018107945.1. Lineage (NCBI taxonomy): Eukaryota > Viridiplantae > Streptophyta > Magnoliopsida > Solanales > Solanaceae > Datura > Datura stramonium. The sequence continues at coordinate 23,278 of JACEIK010003783.1, read as the reverse complement.
ATGGCTTGAATGAATATTAAAGGATAACTAGGGTTTGTGTTCCCCATGGGTTCATAACTGGTTCGGGTATACACTCATGATTATCACCAATACTTACTTATAGAACTAATAACTTAGGTTCATACAAATGACCGACCAATCCCTATTGAATGACTATACCCAATCACTCGACTAAGTCTCATGAGCGGTTTCAAACTATCTGTTATCACTAAATTCCAAATTTTAACTATCCTGCGACCATAGATCAATACAATAATTATCATAATCAAGGCTCTATTGTAATTCTCTCTTCCTAATCTCTACCTCTTAGTCCTAAGAAAGTAAATAATTTGGGCATATCCTAACATTTTGCATCATTAAGAAACGTTTAAGCATGAAGAGAATACAATATATGTATTTTGTACTGGTTTCAAAATCACTTTGTGCAACCCTAGCTTGTTAATCCATCACGGTTCCTACAACCCTAGCTATGGAGGTTTTAGCCTCTCATAGTTGTGAGGTTGTGAATTGCATTCATGATTAAGAACATAAATCTATACTTAGAATTATGAATGAGAAAAACACTTCTTTTAATTATTCAGCAAAATCTTCAAGAACAAGTAGGAAGAACAAGATAGATTCAAGAAAAGGCTGATCACAAGTTGAATCAACTCAATTCTCCTTCAAATCTCTTCTCTCCTTGTTTTTTCGTGTCTTTCATACTAGTATTTACTCTCTCTACCGATAAATAAAACCTAAAACGTATTTAATACAGACACAAGAATCCTTTTCCTAGGCTAAGAGGATGAATTTCCATATATGGTTCTGCAGTAGTCACGAGCCATGTTATGATCTGTAGCATCATCCTACGACTCGTAGCCTCCTGTCATATCTTGCATTGTTAGCTGAATTTTGGTTAAGTGTTGGATCCAGGTACAATTCGTACCTCCATAGTACGACCTATACTGAGCTCCCGTTGTTAGATTCTGAAACTTTGGAATTCTTATGAAGTTCATCACGGCTGTGATGCTACGAAGAAAAGAAAATACATGATCCATACATGACACCTAAGTACAACTTATAGTCCGAAAAGCCTCTAATCATGAAAGACGGGTTGATGGGACAACTTCCCCAACTAACCAAACAATATTGAAACTGAAAGAAAAGCATAGAGTATGAACATATGGCCTTCAGAACATGAGGACTAACCAATAAGCTTATAACAATCTCGTAAGCACTACTGAGGAGGATGAGCCTGAGAGCCGGGTCCTGTATCATGAAACGATACAACACAAAAGTGTGAGGTCAGTACATGGAATGTACTGAGTATGCAAGGTAAGTAAAATGGACATTTAAAGCATATATGAAATTCATAAATAATCATAAGAGTAGGACATCATGCTCGTATCTTAAATCATAATAATATATCATACGGCTCAAGGTTTTCAAAACATCCGTAACATAAGCATAATCATAATCATAATAGAAGAGATTTACGCAACATGACTTGAGCCAAAGTATATAATCGTAACATGCATATATCATGAGGAACAGTGGGAGATTCTCTTGACCGACATACCCCATATGAGCACATATGAAGCACGACTTATAACCCTAGTCGGGAGGGTGTTCATACCATGCCAAGGGTAGGAACCATAGAGGGCGTGATCATAGATTAAAAGGGCCATTTTGGCCACGGACAAACATGAAAGGGTCCCAACATACCTATGGTGCAATGTAGTTCATGAGATCCGGGGCTCAACCTGAGTCCCGAACCTACTCGGTGTTCGACACTACTCCCAAAACATTTATAGTGCTCATAATAATACATACATGACGTAAAAATGCTTGAACATATAAGAACTAGCCATAACTTGAGGCCTGTGGGTCGGCCAAAAATATAATTCATGATTGATAAAATTCAAGCATACTCGTAGATAATGAATATAGCTTGAAATTCATAAGTTCATAATAGATAACATAATAAATTCATAATTCATGCTGGGCTTATCAAAACACCAATGGATCAATGGATCATAAATCGATTCATCATAAGGCATGCCTAATTAGGCTTAATTTCATAGAAATTCAAAATCAACAATACCTTAATCAATTTAAATCTCAAAAGATGATCAATATCATAAGATTATCATAAGATTTCAAAATCACAATACCCATAATTAAAATCATTTAATTTTATACAAATCAAATACAAACCCCATGTGTTTTTGATAATTTATAAGTAAAATCATTGAGTAGGATCATGGGTGTGGAAGAATTCACCCATTTATGACCTTACATACCTAGAAACACTTGATTCTTAATCTCCCTTGAAAGCCCAAGGTGGAATTTAGAGAAATTGGGGAAGAACACCTTGAATCACCTTCTATTCTCCTCCCTAAACTCTTGCATGCATGAATGAGGCTTAACATGGACTAATACCCCTCAAAAGACCCTATTCAGACTTTAAAACGACACAGTTTAGGCCTTCGAATTACAAAAACACCCTTACTAAAAATGCAGAAAAATAACTGCCAGGGGTCCCAACGAGTGACCTGATGACTCGTTGCCAGGGACCACGATTCATGGCCTTGAGTCGTCCGGTACACTACCATAATTCACCTTAGGGACTCCACAAGGGATCCCATGAATCATGATGGGTGACCAAAACCCGTGGTGGGTGACCACGACTTGTGGTCACCACCCGTGATCCCTTCTGCCTTAGCTCCCTGGCCATGCATCCCCTTCTCACCATGGGTGACCTCACGAGTCGTGAGGTCTCACCACGACTCGTGGTCACCCCCATGGCCTTCCCAAAAATTCTACCAACCAAGCCTGGCCATGAGTCACTTTATGACTTGTGGTCCTACCTAATGACATACCTCAAGAACCATCATGTGACCTAGTGCGAATTTCTAGTTTTTCTCCATTTTGACTTTCGGGTCTGATCCTTGGGTTCCCGAGGTATAACAATATCTCCTCCTTGAGAATATTCGTCCTTGAATGTTAGAAACACACAGAAAACTCATAATCAAGCTATCACCATATATAAATACTGATCATTTAAGTAGAAAACCAACGGATTGACTACCTTCGATAAGATCTACATAACTGAACCGAATTCAGACATCACATACATATACCATATCATAAAACTAACTTGTACACATGAACTAAACATGAAAACTGATAAGAGAATTAGGGTAAAAATGATACCTCAAACTTATACTGAACTAGTACAGAACAGGTGTGGATATCTGGCCATCATGTCCGCTTCGGCTTCCCATGTAGCTCCTTCAACATGTTGATTTCTCCATAATACTTTAACTGAAGCTACTTATTTTTTCCTTAGCTTACGGATTTGATGATCTAATATTTCCATGGGTACTTCTTCATAACTGAGGCTGTCCTTTACACCAACACTGTCCACCGGGACTACTAAAGCTGGATCACCCAAACACTTTTTCAAAAGTGACACATGAAACACAAGATACACTGATGATAACTCCGAGGGAAAGTCCAACTCTTACGCCACCTTACCAACTCTCCTCACAACCCGGTAGGGACCAACATAGTAGGGACTGAGTTTTCCTTTCATTCCGAATCGCATGACTCCCTTCATGGGAGATACCTTGAGAAATACCCAATCATCAACCTCAAACTCCAAATCTCTTCTTCTCACATCTGCATATGACTTTTGATGACTCTAAGCAGTTTTCAGCCTATCCCTTATCAACTGAACCTTCACAATAGCTTCGTGAACTGAATCTAGCCCTAAAATAGCTGCCTCACAAACCTCAAACATTGATGGGAGATCTACACCTCCCCCCATAAAGAGCCTTGAGCGGTGCCATTTAGATACTAGAGTGATAGCTATTATTATAAGAAAACTCAAGTAAGGGCAGATGATCATCCCAACTACCTTTAAAATCCATAACACATGCCCTCAACATGTCTGCAAAAGTCTGAGTTGTTCGCTCGTCTTGGCCATTCGTTTGCGGATGAAAGGCTGTGTTGAGTTTAACCTGAGTCCCAAGCTCTTTTTGAAAAGATCGCCAAAACTGAGAGGTAAACTGAGTACCTTGGTCGGAAATAATAGACAAGGGCACTCCATGAAGTTGAACCAACTCCCGAATATACAACTTGGCATATTCATCCGCTGAATCCGTGGTCTTGACAGGTAGAAAGTGTGCATTCTTTGTTTACCTATCTACCACCAGTGAAATGGAATCATAGTGTCGTCAAGTATGAGGTAGGCCTATAATGAAATCCATGTTAATCTCTTCCCACTTCCATGTGGGAATGCTAATATCCTGAAGTACGCCTCTCGGCCTTTGATGCTTGACTTTCACTTGCTGACAGTTTGGATATTAAGCTACAAACTCTGCAATATCCTTCTTCACACCATCCCACCAATAGATTTCTTGCATGTCCCGATACATCTTTGTGGACCTCAAATGGATAGAATATTTTGTACCGTGTGCCTCATGCAGTATCCGAAATCTTAAATTATCAATGTCCGAAACACATAGCCGACCCTAGTAACGTATGACACCATCTCCCCCTTGAGAGAAAACCTCCACCTTTTGACTTCGCACCACTTCCTTCAGCTTCCTTAAAATCATATCCTCATCTTGCCGAGATTTGACATCAACCACCAAGGAGGATTTTGACCCATTCTGCACAACAACGCCGCCATCGGTCGAGTCGATCAATCTAACTCCCAACCTTGCGAACCGGTGAACATCTTTCACCAACTCCTTCTTTCCCTCTTCCACGTGGGACACACTCTCCATATAGAGCCTACTTAGTGCATCCACTACCACATTAGCCTTGCCCAGGTGGTAAAGAACACTCATATCGTAGTCCTTTAATAACTCCATACCACCTCATTTGTCGAAGAATGAGATCTTGCTGTGTGAACATATATTGCAAGCTCTTGTGATCCGTGAACACGTCCACGTGGACTCCATACATGTAATGCCTCCATATCTTCAATGCAAACACCATCATGGACAACTCAAGATCATGGGTCGGGTAATTCTTTTCATGAACTTTTAACTGTCTCGAGGCATAGGCTATCACTTCCCCATGCTGCATCATCACACACCTGAGTCCGACTCTTGAAGCATCACAATATAAAACAAAGCCATTCATACCCTCGGGTAAAGTCAACACTAGTACTGAAGTGAGTCGGGTTTTCTTTTCCAAGAAGCTTTCCTCACAAGCCTCCGACCATTAGAACTTCACCTTCTTCTGAGTCAACATGGTCAAAGGCGCCGAAATAGATGATAAAACCACAACAAATTTCCGATAGTAACCTTATTGGCCCAAGAAACTCCAAATTTCTGAAGGATTCATCGGCTAGGCCAATTCTTCACCGCATCGATTTTCTGAGAATCCACCCTTATGCCCTCACTCGACATCACATGGCCCAGAAATGCCACCGAGTCTAGCCAAAATTCACACTTGCTAAACTTTGCATACAATTGACAATCCTTGAGAGTCTACAGCAGTATCCTCAAATGAGAGGCATGCTCCTCCTCGCTCTGGGAATATATAAGGATATCATCAATGAACACGATCACAAACATGTCTAGATACGACTTGAAAACCTTATTCATCAGATCCATAAAGGGTGAAGGAGCATTGGTTAGTTCAAATGACATAACTACAAACTAATAATGGCCATATCGGGTTCTAAAGGCTGTCTTTGGAATATCACACTCCCAAACTCTAAGATGGTGATATCCGGACCTGAGATCTATCTTCGAGAACCACCTGGAACCCTGGAACTGGTCAAAGAAATCATCAATCCTGGGCAAGGGGTACCTGTTCTAGACGGTGACCTTATTATGCTGCCAATAATCAATACACATTCGAAGGGACCCATCCTTCTTTCGAACAAATAGAACTGGTGTACCCCATGCAGACTTGCTCGGTCTAATGAAACCCTTATCGAATAATTCCTTCAACTGTTCCTTTAACTCTTTTAGCTCCGCTAGAGCCATCCTGTAGGGAGGAATGGAGATGGGCTGCGTATCATGCAATAGATATATACCAAAATCAATTTCCATTTTCAGAGGAACACCTGGTAACTCATCAGGGAAAAACTCCGGAAACTCGCACATCACTGGAACTGTGTGAATAGTCAGGGTCTCGAACTCTACATCCTTAACCCTAACTAGGTGGTACACGCAACCCTTAGAGATCATTTTCCTAGCCTTAAGATATGAAATAAAGAGACCGGCTGGTATAGCTGAATTACCCTTCCATTCCAAAACTGACTCACCCGAAAATCGAAATTCCACTGCACGGGTCCTATAGTTAATCGAAGCATAACATGCAAACAACAAATCCATACCCAAAATTATGTCAAAATCAGTCATGGACAATTCTACTAAGTCCGTGAAGTTAAAATTATGCAACACCATAATGGGGTAACCCCTATACACCCGACTAGCTACCACTAATTCACCGAATGAAGTAGATACAAAGAATGGTTTTTTTAGAATTTCAGGACTAACTCCAAAATTACTAACAATGTAAGGGGTCACAAAAGATAAAGTAGCTCCTGGATCTAACAAGGAATAAACATCAATATGGAAGACTTGCAACATACCCATGACCATATCTGGCGAATCCTCCTGCTCCTGGTGAGGCACTAGGGCGTAAAACTTGTTTTGGCATTGACCATCTGATGAACTAGTGGAGGCACCCTGCTGAGGGGGTGATGTTGCTAGAGCGGTAGATGTGGCTGTAGGGCAATCTCTGATCCTGTGCCCAGGTTTGCCACATGCGAAACAAGCATCCGCACCGACCAAGCACCTCCCGGGATGATTTTTGCCTTATCTCGCTCAAGCTGGGAAGGTTCGCTCCACCTGCATGCTACCATGATCCCTCAAACCTGTAGCCCTGTTCCTTCGGTCTCCCCTGAACCTAGATGGCGTGTTGGACGATGATGGAGCTGGAGCAATGGACTTGTGTTGGGACTGTTGACATGAACCACCCCTTCATCTAGCCTAGGAAACCCCGTAGCTTTCAGTCCTGGCCCTCTCGGCTTCTCTCTACCTCCTGTAGACTAACTCCATCTGCTGCGCATGCAATTCAATACGGGGAAAATCAATGTCCCGGTGAAGAATGGAGATCCAACAATCCTACTCCAAGTAATCTGCTACTCCATGCACAAAGTTGCTCACCCGAGCCCACTGATCCGCCACCAACTCCGGAGCATATTTAGAAAACCGAATGAACTCCAATGCATACTCTTGGTCGGACATATTACCTCGCATCATATTAACAAACTCAGCCGCCTTGAGCTCCCTCATCTCCCGAGGGAAGGACCGATCCATGAATGCAGTGTGAAACTCATCCCAACCTATCGGGCCTGCACCCGCCACCCTGGCATCTCTCCATTGGTTAAACAATATATGTTCTACCCCCTTTAGCTGGTAGGAGGTCAAGTCAACGCATTACCCATTGTTCTCCCCTATAACCTGGGTAATTTTCCCCATTGTTCACCCCTATAACCTGGGTGATTTTCAGAATCTGCTCTATAAAATCGTGTGGATCCTCGTCCACCTTTGACCCTGTGAACTCTAGAGGGCTCATTCCCAAGAAAGCTCTCACCGTAGCTGTCGCTGCATTCCCATTCTGAGGGAAATGCCCCACTATCTGATTTTGGACCTAGGCAGTCATGGCCTGTGCCAACGATCGCCACCCTAAACTCAGCATGGGCAGCTGGCTCTGGTACGTGCTCCTCATGAATGGGTGGAGCTAGCTAATTCTTACCATCATGGGAACCCTAATGATCATTACCATTACCGTTTCTCCTGGAATTTACTCGATGTGGAGGCGTGATTCTGCAAACGCGAATAGCGCGAATTAGAGGAGTAAAGGAGATTCATCGCACGACATAGATCATGAAAGAAAGAAACATTTTCTAAATGTCTAATAGTCTCTTCGTCATAAGTGTGGCGCGCTTCACACCCATGAAAAAGACTCTACTTAACGCAGCTTTCAGACTCCCTAGGACACATAAACCTATGGCTCTGATACCAAGTTTATCACGACCCAAACATACACCCGGGTCATATGCACGGGACAAGGAGTCCCGAGAGACCCTATGTCGACCCATGGACTGAGCATACATCTAATTCAATCACATGAGTGGAAGACTTAACATAAAGAAAATGTAAGCGTGTCATAACTATGAAGAAAAGACAACAAATGATCCATACATGACTGCTGAGTAAAACTTATAGTCTGAAAAGCCTCTAATGATGAAAGACGGGATGATGGGATAGCTCCCCAAACTAGCCAACAATACTGAAACTGAAATATAAGCATAGAGTCTGAACATATGGCCCTCGCAACATAAGGACTCACCAATAAGCTGATAACAATCTCGGAAGCACTACTGAGGAGGATGAGCCTGAGAGCTGGGTCCTCTATCATGAAACGATACAACACATAAGTATGCGGTCAGTATGTGGAATCTACTGAGTATTCAAGGTAAGTAAAAAACGGACATTTAAAGCATATATGAAATTCATAAATAATCATAAGAGTAGGACATCATTCTTGTATCGTATATCATAATAACATATCATACGGCTAAAGGTTTTCAAAACATCCGTAACATAAACGTAATCATAATCATAATAGAAGAGATTTACTTAACATGGCTTGAGCCAAATTATATAATCGAGCATATATCATGAGGAACAATTGGAGATTCTCTAGACTGACATACCCCATATGAGCACACATGAAGGCCGACTTGTAACCCTAGTCGGGAGGGTGTTCGTACCTTTCCAAAGGTAGGAACCATGAAGGGCGTGATCATACATGAAAAGGGCCATTTGGGCCAGAGACAAACATGAAAGGGTCCCAACATACCTATGGTGGCACTAGTTCATTACATCAAGGACTTAACCTGAGCCCCAAACCTACTCTATGTTCGATACTACTCCCAAAACATATATAGTGCTCATACTAACACATACATGAGTCAATGGGCTAGTTAAATCATGATAATCATAAACATTCTTGAACAATAAGAACTAGTCATAACTTGAGGCCCATGGATCGGCCAAAAATATAATTCATGATTGATAAAATTCATACATACTTATAGATAATGCATATAGATTGAAATTCATAAGTTCATAATAGATAACATAACAAATTCATAAATAAATTCATAATTCATGTTGGGCTTATCAAAACACCAATGGATCAATGGATCATAAATCGATTCATCATGGAGCATGCATAATTGGGCTTAGTTTCATTGAAATTCATAATCAACAATACCTTAATCAATTTAAATCTCAAAAAGATGATCAAAATCAGTAGATTATGATAAGATTTCAAAATCACAATACCCATAATTAAATCATTTAATTTTATACAAGTCAAATACAATAACCCCATGAGTTTTTGATAATTTATAAGTAAAATCATTGAGCAGGGGCATGGGTGTGGAAGAATTCATCCATTGAATAAGGCTTAACATGAACTAATCCCCCTTAAAAGTCCCTATTTACACCTTAAAACGACATATTTTAGGCCTTAAGACTTTAAAAATTACGAAAAGCCCCTTACAAAAAACGCAGAAAAATAACTACCAGGGGTCCCAATGAGTGACCTGACGACTCGTTGTAAGGGGCCATGACTCGTGGCCTTGAGTCATTAGGTACACTGCCATAATTCACCTTAGGGACCCCACGAATCATGGTTGGTGACCACGACTTGTGGTCACCACCCGTGATCCCTACTGCCTTAGCTCCATGGTGCGAATTTCCAGTTTTTCTCCATTTTGACTTTCTGGTCTGATCCTTGGGTTCCTGGGGTATAACAGTATGTAAGGCTGAAACTGTAAATATGAGATAACAATCTTGTAATAACTCACTCAACACATAAACATATAAAGGATAGATATAACTTGGAACTCTGCAACCTGTAATTGATAACNCTTACTATTACATAAGTGAACTCAAGATAAATGAACCAGGAATAAGGAATACTAACAACTCGGAATCCTTTAAAAACGACACATGATAATAACTCTATAATGAGATGAAAATGCAATTAAGAAATGCATAAGAAAGAAACTATAACTGTAATTCTTACGACCAGCCAACCATATCTCTAGCCGGTGTACCACAGCGGGGTAAAATAAGAATATCTCCAGCCAGTGTACCACACCGGGGTAAAATAAAAATATCTCGAGTCGGTGTATCACACCGGGGTAAAATAAAAATATCTTCAGTCGGTGTACCATACCGGAGTAAAACAAAAACAAATCTCAATCGCAATCATAAATGGAGCTAATAGGGCTCATACAGACTATCTGAATACTGAATACCATGAAATATACCGACTCAGTAACAATAACATGTGTAGGATCTTACTACGACTCCTAATACGACAATTACGCCATACACATATAGGTCTTTCATTTAGCATTTAAATACATACATATGCTATGAACAAATGGATGTTCCTAGAACTGGAATATCGTAAACAGTGTGAAGACACACCTTCATGATTTTAAACATCTCTTAGTAATTCTAACACGGGGAGCAGAGAGGAAGAGCTTAACATAACATTTTCTATTAATAATCTTCGCAGTCATTTAGTGCTTATATTCTTTTGACTTTCATACATTCATATCAAGAATTTTGAGTATACCTCATTCGTGTCACATTATATCATATCTCGAGAAAACATATAAACATGAAGACATAACCTGCGTATCTCAAAGTTGCAGCTCTTTAACATAAAAATGCTAGGCAACTATCTAGGGGCTGCCTTAAGATAAATAAAGACTTATAGTCATGCTTCATACAACGTAGGAAAAGATCGTGTGAAACATTGCAACATACGAGGAGCTTAGGAAAGTTAAGCAACATTATAAACAGTTTAGAAACTTCCAAAAAAAATTCTTTAAAATTTTAAAATGTTAATCCAACTCTTACAAAATATAATCAAAGATAATTTTTTAAAAAGTACGACAAAGAAATTCTCCTTAACTTGAGTCACTATCTCAATATATTCGATTCTAATCATTCTTAAGAAGTTAACACTTTACTGGCCTTTCACTAACTTAACACAACTGAACATAACCAACTTTATTTATAACTTCTTTTGCTAAATGCCATTAGAACAGGGTAAATCTTCCTGGCAATTTGCCTAACTCGTTAAAAATCAGAACACTTATCATCTAAGTTAACTACCTTTAGCTTTACTTTTCGTATTCATCATAATTTTTTTTCCAAACAGGATTCGTGATTTCCTACTTAATTATTTACTCTCGTATTCATTATTTCATCAATTCTTATACGTACTTACCTTTTCACCTAATTGCCAACCTTATCTCTTAAACATCGTCTTGTTCATATTTTAACGTCGCTCAAAGGTTCCTGAAATCAACTAAGGACAGAGGGTATATAACTCACATATTACCTTAAAAGGTCTAACATTTACTCTTATCTCGGCATTGCTACTAGAGCCTCAACTTTTACTCTTAGTTTAATTTCCTTACACATTTACAACATTCAAAGAACATGTGACGTGTCTACTTAAAGCCTTAAGAAATTCTCAGGAGGTCTAGATAACTCAAGAGCTCTAATAAAAATAAAACTTTCTAAAGGAAATCCTTGCCGCATTAGCGCGTAATTTGAACTTATAACCTATTAACATCAAGATATTGTGCATAACCTGACAATAAAGATGGTTCCATAGAAATATCAATAGTTTACCCATTCGGGTTCTATTTTCCAAGTTTAACGTATCGGTTAATTAAGAAACACATTAATTAGTCTCTTAGCTTAAGGGAGAGGTATTGGGGAACCTTCTCATGGCCCTAGGTACCGTAAAAATGAATATAAGAGGGTAGGTAATTGTTGGAAGGAAATTCCATTTTGTTACCCTCGTTAGCCCTTATTGAGTTAAAACCGATTTCAATTATAAGGCTTGCCCGCGCGTTGTCGTCTTACCGTGTTTACCAATTTCCTTAGAAACCATAATGTGAAGCAGCTTTGACACCACAAACACATAACATAATATAAAGTAACAGCTCACAGTGCCCACACCGAGGGGGCTTCACACTCAATTTACAACTATGACCATAATAGAAGGCAATTGCCCTCTCCGCTTTACATTCATGTGTTCCAACTCTTTAGCAAATATAAAACTTAATACCATGTAATTCTAACAACTAGTAAGAACCATGATATGCTACTACATAAGCTCAAGTACAGGGGAATGCCGGATTAATCCTCGGCATGAATTCGTGCTTGAAAATCAAGAGACAAAGAGCGGCATACATACCTTTTTTTCGTCGAGCTTTATTATGTCGTTTCATTATTTCAACAACCATAACTTTAGACCCTTAAATTACTTGAGTTTATCACCAAGTGACAAGGATGTTTCAAGCCAATTTATCCATCCAAAATGTTACATCAATAGGCAGTCACAATACAAACAAATAAGGCAACACTTAGCATTTCTTATTTCAACTTGTTTCTACAACTTTGGGGGAAATTAGAGGTAGGAAATTACCTCACTTTTCTACGATTTTTAGGCAAGTTTAGCAATTAGAAACACTTACCCTTGGAATGAGAATATTCCTGGATATAATAGGAGTATTTTCCTCCAAATCAATTCCCAATAATGCAGAAATTTTGCTGCCCGAAACGCAGCAACATAACATCACAAGAACTACAACAATTCAACACACAAATCATAACTTTCTTCTAGTTTTCCTTCAAAAATTCATACACTTATTAGAGATTTCAAAAGAGGGAAATCACTTACTATTTCTTATAAAATATTTCTACTAATATGGAGTATAACTTTAGCTCAAAATATTCCCAAACAAGCAGCAACAACACTGCCAAAATGAAGCTACAAGGCAACAACAACATCACCACAACGTTACCTTCACTTCCATCAACTTTTTCTTGAGTTTTGATGGTGTTTTATTGAGGGATTTCCTCTTGGTTTGTAAGGATTTTCTACTGGAAAACAGAGAGGATTTCATAGGGTAAGAAAGCACCTCAAACCTGAAAATTTTGAAAATGATTTCATAAAAAAAACTTAAAATATAAAGGTATTTGGGCGGTGGTCGTTTTTAGGGCAGTGGCCATGTCACTGCCCAATAGTGCCACAGTAAAATACCTATAACTTTTTATTTTGAACTACATGTCACGCCTCGCCTTGGGGTATGACAGGCACCTGGTGCCCTACTAGGACCTGAACTGCTAGACTACTGAGCCTAAGCACTTCTGGTGCTTGGCTGGATCTAACTCTGGACCCGAGAAAACGACGGGCTATATAACGGCTGTAAATACAGCCTCCGGACAACTAGGCCTATAGCCACCTGTAGCAAACAATAGCTAATAAAAACAACAGTAGTATGAAGTGATGAGCCCGCAAGTGTACGGGTCGTGCAAGTAATATAGTGGCTCTTTTTAAGAACCTGAATGTCGAACCCACAGGGACACGACTACGGGGTGAAACCTTTTTAAGTGTTAATTTACTACCACTACAATAATGAAGACAACAGTGTAAAGAAAAGTTTTTGTATTTTGGAAACTATTTTTA
>JACEIK010003782.1:123417-153495 GCA_018107945.1 Datura stramonium | reverse complement strand
ATAGAAATATACCTGAAAGTCGTATTAGTCAAGTGTGGAATCGGTTTTGTATGGCTAGAACATGAATTTCTTCTTATCACGGAAATGTAGGTGGAAGGTTTGTGATTCTTAAGTTTGGTTAAATACGAGAGTTTTAATCCATAGGCATAAGTTCCGACAAGCAACCGGAGAAAAGATAAACCACGTAGATCGATGATTAATTTCTTTACATGCTTGTTTTAGCCTCAGCATGCTCACATTCATAGTTCAGACTCACTTGTATAATTATTCTACTTTAGTATAAAAATAGTTTACAAAATATAAAAACTTTTCTTACTTTAGTATAAAAAGTTTCCAAAATATAAAAACTCTTTCTTTACACCATATGCCTCATTATTAGAGTTATAAATTAACACTCGGTATATTTTACACTGTAGTCCACCCTCGTGGGTTCGACATTTTGCTCTTAAAAAGGGCCACTATATTACTTGTACAACCCGTACACTTATGCATCATCATGTAGGGTTTAGAATGGGTGAATCCTTTCACACCCATGACCAAATTCGATTAAATCCATGAATTTTACTATTCAAGTTCTATGGGGTTTTACCCAAATGCATGAAAATGTGATTTATCTTTATGGGTATGATTTAATTAAGTTTTAAATATTGAATTATTAATGATGGGCAGGTTTTATATTATTTTCTTTAAAATCTTGTTTCAAGATTTTTAAATCTAAAATGCCCATTGATGAAGGTTCATGAAAGTTATGATCTATGATGAATATTAAAGATTTTGAGTTTATTGATGATGGAAAACATGATTGCCATCATGTTTATGAGCATATTTTTGAAAGAATTGAGTATGTTAATGTATTGGGCAATGCAAACATGTTGAAGAATGATTTACGATTTATGAAACGAATTACATGATTTATCGATGGTGACGCTTCGCCGAGAAAAGGGCTTTTGATTCGTGGCTAAGCATGTTTTTTTTAAAGGATCAATGATGATAAATGCTATATTTTATCCAATGAATCCTAATGCATGACGTTATTGATTTATGAGCCTATATGCATATTTTTGGGAGCCGTGTCTAGCACCGCGCCCATATTCAAAAGTGACTAGGCTCTGGGTTCATAACCATGTGCCACCATGGGTTTCTAATGATATATTTTATTGATAATGATCCCTTAAAATGTGATATTGAGCAACTAATGCATGACCCTCGCCGCAACTAGGGTCGGCTCTACCCACTTGAGTGGGATATAGTCAGCATCATGAAAGGCCTCTACCATGATGGTGTCGGGTTATGAAGAGTCCTCCCACTGCTCATGATTATTCATGTTTATGATTGTGTATATTGGCTCAAGTCATGTTAAATAAAGTTTTTCTCTTATGATTATGACTACGATTGTATTACGAATGTTTTGAAATCCTTGGGCCTTATGTTATGTTAAAGCATATTTATGATATGAGTATGATGTCCTAATCTCAAGATGTTTTACGAAGTTTTATATATTTTAAATGTCCGTTTACTTACCTTTTGCATACTCAGTATATTCCACGATCGACCGCATACCTTCTATGTTATATCGTTTCATGATAGGTCCCATCTCGTGCTCATCCTCATCCTTGCCCATCTTATCTTACGTTCTCGCCTTATTGGTGAGTCCTCATGCTCCGAGCTATTACATGAGTGTGTTGTATCACCCGGGAAAAAGACAATGTGGTACGATGCTCTAAGAAGGATGTCTATGGGGAGCGTGGTCTCATGTTGGAAGTGGGCAAAAAGGAATGGCAAAGGATATCCACAGTTAGCTTGGTTGGGCGTAGTTGTTTGATACAAACTCAAGGCTGAGTAGTGGGCAGTGGATCGATTCCTTAAGCTGGTAGTTGAAGTTAAGTCAAGCAGGATAAAGACCCCATACCGCTAAACCGAAGGAGGCGGTTCTTAGAAAGAAGTAGAGGCTTTCTCCCAAGGGGAAGGTGGTACTCTGCAACTGGGTGGAATGTGGTGTACTGTGATGTAGATAATTTGAGATAGCGTGACATCATAAAGCACAAAGCTCGAGATACTCCATCGACCTAGGTGTTGGCCCAAAATGTACTATGATTTACGGGATATTGAATGGGTGGAACGACATGAAGAGAGACATTGGCACTTGTAGCTAAGTGCTCAAACTGCTAGCAAGTTATGGTGGAACATCAAAGACCGAGAGGTATGACTCAAGATTTCAGCATACCCATATGGAAGTGGGAAGAAGTAAATAAGGATTTTATTATAGGTCTACCTTGGACTCATCGGCGCGATGACTCAATCTGAGTGATAGTAGATTGATGACCATGTTTACATTTCCTCCCGCCAAAACTAAAGACTCAATTTCGAGGATTATGCTAGGCTTTATATCAGGAGTGGGTCGATTTCATGGGTTCCTTGTCTCATTATTTCTCGCATAGAGGTACCGCTCACTGCATTTGTGAAGTCTTTTCGTAAGGGTCTCGCACTGTGTAAAGCTCGCACAACTTTTCACCCGCTACAGATGGATAGGTTAAACGAAATATTATGCATCTTCGAGGGATATGCCGAGAGCGTGTATGATTGATTTCAAGGATAGATGGGATGATCACTCCTACCATCATCGGAATACGTACAACAACAAAGCCTACCACCCAAGATCTAGATGGCCCTCTAGTACTTATGAGGTGTAGATCTCCTATCTAGTGGCTTAAGGTTGGTGAAGATACTCTTATCTAGCCGTACTGCTCATGAGGTTGTTCGAAGAAACAACTTATCGTAGAGGTTGAAATAACACAAAGCCGTAAAAATCTTTATGCTGATGTGAGGAGAAGAGAAGCAGAGTCAGTGATGATTGGGTTTATCTACAAATTTCACCCATGAAAAGAGTGATGAGATTTGGGAAGAAAGAAAACTCGCATGAGATTGTGGGACCCTACTTAATTTTCAAGTGAATTGGCAAAGGTGGCATATGAGTTAGAAACTACCTCCATATTTAGCTTAGGTGCACCTAGCCTTTCCATGAGTCACTATTGAAGAAGTCCATCGGTGATCCAACTTCGCATTGCCACTAGACTCCATGAAATAAAAGATAGTCTCTCTTACGAAGAGGTCCCAGCTCATCTCACCGTCAGGTTGGTAAGTTGAGAAACAAAGAAGTCTCTTTGGTGAAAGTTTTGTGGAAAAATCATCTAGTTGAGGGAGCAATGTGAGAAGCAAAAGCAAAACATATGATGCATGATACCCTCACTTATTTCTTCTAGTTTAGTTCCAAAGATCGTGCAATTAAATCCCTCCTCAATACTCTATTCGGCTCGTATTTCAAATGCCTATTTAGATTTCTATGCATTCTAGATGTATCATCTCTCGTTAGTATGGTTAAGTCGCCTGAGCCGCTTACTCCTTCGTTCGGCCTCATAGTCTTAGTCTAGGAATTTTAGCTCTATTCCAAGTGTTCCCGTACCTTATCCTTCATTCGAGGATGAATGATCCCACGAGGGAGATATTATAACACCCCAAAACTTTCCTATACCAGTCTTAGACCTTCCAAGAAAAATATAGAAGAAAATTAGGAAATTTATCTCGTAGAGACCGAGACAACGAGTCGGGTCGCCTCCAACGACTAGTTGTGTCGGGCCATACAAGAGTTTGGTCTTCTAGAACTCAAGAGACAAGGGAACGACCCGTTGTGAGAAACAACCCGTTTCTTGTCGGGCCATTACTCAACACAGAAATCCTTTCATTGACCCCACAACTCAACCAACGAGTCGTTATCAAAACAATGACCTGCAGAGAGTCATTGAGTGAAAATCCATAAAAATAAACTTTCCAAAGGACGGCCGAATGGAGACAACGACCCGTTGTTTCCTATAAAAGTCTATTGTCATCACCCGTTGGGTCAACTTTGAGAATTTTCATAAATCCTTCTAGTAAACATAACGATTGGACACAATGCTATCTGCTAGGCCGACGTTGTTGTGTCACCTATCACAAACTCTTCTAGGTTTCCTCGCTCGGGACTACCTAGAGGAAACAACGACTCCTTGGTCACCCAACAATTCGTGGTGTCCCCGTTGCTAAATCCTGTGAAATTAAACCCCAAAAGGTGAGGACCAATAAATGGTGTCACAACTAACGCTATTGAGTGGGACCCATTGGGTCATTAAGGTCGGTTTCAATATTTTTATTCCAGCAATATTTTTGTAATTTCTCACATAATTATTCCCTAAACTATGTCGTTTGCTATTAGTTTAGGACAGATTAGAGGATTGAATGATCTTCCCTCTCATTCCCCACGCAACTCTAGAAAAATGATCGTATTTCTTCTCTCAAGTAAAAGCTAGGCTCCTTCATAATTCTAAATTCAATCTTTTCTTCTCTAGGAATTCTTATCCAAGAATGTGGGAATTCAACAAGGGAATAGTTTTTCCTTATGGCCCCAAGAATCTTTTCTAATTTTCTTTACCGGTCACCCATGTGGATTCGAAATGTAGACAAATTGTCAGATTAATTTCTTTGAGATTTCAAGTGGTATATTTCCCATGATTTTTAAATTCTTATTCCCTATTTCTATAAATTTATGAGAATTGTATCTTTTGGAGTGATTTAGCCCTAGTTCGCCTTCAGAGAATTTACAACTGCGTGTTGACTAGTTTCCCGTAGCCCATTCTAACGATTTGGAATCCCTATATTATTAGGTGTATGTGAAATTTTGAATGACATTCACATGTCTCAAATTTCATTCCGATTATTAGACTTAGTGTTTTCTAGAAGTGTCACTGACCGCCTTGACTACAAGTTAATTCTATTTTTCACTCACACACTCGCCTAATGGCACAACTGAAGTTGGACACCGATGCACTCTATTCAATAGTGACACATGGAATACCAAGTACGATGCTAATTTCAAGGTAATTCCAAATTTCATAAACTACCCTTGCCACCCGCTTCATAATTATGTTTCACCTCCAAGATCTCGGACTCTGAGTTTTTCTTTCTTCCCAAATCTCTTCACCCTTTCGTGGGTGAAATTTTCAGATAAAACCCAAATATCCACTACAAACTCCAGCTTCTCTTTCTCCTCACATCAAGATATGATTTCTAACGCTTGAAGTTGTCTTCAATATTTCTGGATGAGCTGTACTTCGCATAGCTACATAGACCTAGCCCGGCCCGACAGAGTATCTTCACCAACCTCAAACCACCCTATAGGATATCTACACCTCCTACCACACAATGCCTCGAAAAATAGGGCCATCTGGATACTTAAGTGGTAGCTTTTGTTGTATCGCAAACTCAACGTAGAGGCAAGTGCTCATCCTAACCGCCCATGAAATCAATCACGCACGCCCCCAACTTATCTTCTAGGGTCAGAAATAGTTTGCTCATCTTTTCCATCTGTCAGGTGAATGCAAGTCATGCAGAGCTTGACCTAGGTACCAAGTCCTTCAAAGGGACTTTAAAATGAGGTGAACCGGGTATCTCTCGTTCAGATAATGGCCGCGCACCCCATGAAGTCCCAACCACCCCGAATATAAAGCCTAGCATAGTCCTTAGCCGAGTCTCGTAGTTTTAATTGGGAAGAGGTGCTAACTTAGTCATCTGATCTCCATTATTACCTGGGATTATTGGAGTCATGCTACCAGTGAGTCCGAGGTAGACCTCCTAATGAAAATCCATATTTACTTCTTCCACTCTACGTGGGTATGCCGATATCCCGAGTCATTCTCCCGGGTCTCTAGTGTTCTCGCTCTGACCTCGACGCTTGGGAACTCCGGCCACAAATTCCCGCAATCTCTTCTCATTTTATTCCACCAATAAATATCCGTGATCACTAGCATCTTAGTAGCACCGGTTGGATGTAGTATCTGAACTATGTGCTTCTACCGCATCCGTGTCTCAAATCACCCACGTCTCTGTACACACAGCCCCGCCAGTAACGAAGCACACCATCTCCCTTGGCAAAAGCGTCAACTTTTTTTTTTTTCTCGAATACCTCTTTCCTTTAGCTTAAGTAGTATGGGATCTTCATCCTTTATGGACTTAAGTTCGACAACCAACGATGAATCCTAAACACTTTTCATTACAACTTCCGCCATCGCCTAAATCAACCAACTCGTACCACTAACCGAGCTAGTCGTTGAATATCCTTCACCAATTTTTTTTTCCCTCCTTAACATGGGCCACGCTCCCCATAGATAACTTTCTTAGGGAATCAGCCACCACATTGGCTTTTCCCCGAGTGGTACAAAGACACTCATGTCATAGTCCTTCAATAGCTCCAACCATCTTCTCTCTAATGAAGATTTAGATCCTTCGACCGAATACATACTAAAGGCTTCAGACGAGAAAACATCCACCGAGCTCATAAAGGTAGTGCCTCCATATTTTCAATGCAAAGACTACTACCGCTAACCTGTGTCATGAGTTGGGTAACTCTTTTCATGAATATTGAGCTTTCCTGGAGGCATAAGCTATCACTTACCCCGCCGCATTAGACGTAACCGAGCGCAATTTAGTGTCACAATAAACAAATCAACCCTCTCGTTCCTTCTAGTAAGGTCAAAACTTGAGCAGAATGAGTCAAGTCTTCAACTTCTGAAAGCTTTTCTCACACACATCTCAATTCACTAAAATTTCACCTTTTCGTAGTCAACCTAGTCGAGGAGATGCACAGGAAAATCCTTCTACAAATCATTTGGTAGTAATCCGCCTAGACCAGGTCATCATTGGCTTCACCGCAGCTTATCTTCCAGGATCTACCCTGAATCCCTTTACCCGAGACCACATGACAAGGAAAGTCACAGACTTCAACCAAAATTTGCATTTTCTCAACTTAGCAAAGAACTGGGCGGTCTTCGAGCATCTCAAGCACTATTCTTAGGTAGTTAGCATGTTCTTCCTCATTCCCCCGAGTATACCATACGATGTCAATAAAAACAATGATAAACACATCCGAGATACCGTTGAAGACTCTATTCATTAGGTCCATAAAAGTTGCGAGGGTATTAGGTAGTCCGGGCGATTACAACCACAAACTCGTAGTTACCATATCGAAGCCTCCGAAAGCCGCTTTCGGGTATATGTCACATTTCTAAATCTTGAAGCTGGAGATACCCCGACCTGAGATCTATTTCAAGAAACAATTGGCTCCTCAAGCTAATCTAACAAGTCGCCAACTCGGGTAAGTGATACCTATTCTTTAATGTGACTTTGTTCAACTGACGGTAATCGATTTACATCCCGAGGGTACCGTCTTTCTCATGAATAGTACTAGAGCACCCTGTGGAGAGATGTTGGGTCTAATAAAGCCTTTATCAAGAAGGTTTTATGCTCCTTCAACTCCTAAGCCACCGTGGAGCCGCTCAGAAGAAGGGATGGAGACGGGTTGCAGATCTCGAAAAAGGTCTATGCCAAAGTTTATTTATTGTTCGTGAGGGACTCGAAAAGATCTTTTGAAAACACATCGTGGAACTCGATGACAACTGACTTCTCGGATAGTTAGGGTCTCGTGAGCTAGAATATTTGACCCGAACTAAATGATAAATGCACCCTTTGAAATAATCTTTTCTAGGCTTAAGGTATGAAGTAAACCGACCCTTAGGCGTTGAACTATCAACCCACTCAAAATTTGGCACATTAGGAACTAGAACCTCGATGACCCTAGTTCTCGTTAGCCGAATGAGGCATAACCGTATAAAAACCATGCAAGAATGAAGCCAAAGTCAACCATTTCTTACTCCTAATAGATTAGCTGGAATGACTTATTTTCCAAGATTGAGACTGGGCAATTTTTATACACCCGTTGGCTCTAACTAATTCGCTAACCGGGATGGAAATCGAGAAGGGTTCTGGGAGAGGACCTCTAGATTGATATCGAACTAGATCAAGCATATTGGGTTTCACTTAATGAATGCGTGGCTCCCCTGATATAGTAGGGAATACACGCCTAGGTGAAAAGGCGTAACATACCCATGACCATCAGCCAATGAGAGCTCTCCCGATCATGTCAAGAAGACAATGCATGAAAATTTTTTGCACCGGCCGCCATCCGGTACTCTGAAAAAGTTGACCAAGTGGAGCGTGTCGGCTTGGTCGGATCCGCCGGCCGTGGATTGTGATCTCCCCGTCTAGCCGACGTGCATTCTTTAAGGCGATGACCAAGTCAGGAATAATCAAATACCTCTCAAATATGAATACACTCCCCGGGATGGTTCTTTCCACACTTAGGGCAAGCCGGGTAGTGATGTCTCGACGTCGTAGCTCGGGATTGAGGAGCGATGCTCTATCCCCGATCCAGGACCAAAAGGTAGGGGCGATGGCTTAACCGGGATTTTGGAGCCCATTCCCACGTAGTCTCTATCATGTTGATTTCTCCACAATACTTTAATCGAAGCTACTTTTTCCTCAACTTCCGAACCTCCGACGATCCAAGATTTCAATGGGAATTTCCTCATATCTCGAGGATGTCTTTACCCCAATGCTGCTCCAACAGACTCACTCAAGGCCGTTCCCCAAACACTTTCTTGAAAGCGACATGCAAGACGGGATGAACTCAAGATAACCTGAAAGTAAGTCCAACACATATACCTCCCATGCCCTCCTCACAACCTAGTGACCAACATAAGTGGACCGAGTTTCCTTTCTTTACGAACCGCATTACTCCCTTCATAGGAGATACCTTTAGAAATACACAATCGTCCACCTCAAACTCCAAATCTATTCTCCTTACATCGCATATGATTTCGACGACTTCCGAGTAGTCTTCAGCCTCGGCCCCTTATCACCAACTTTACCCCGTTTCATGAACCGAATCGTGCCCTATCATGGCTGCCTCACAAACTTCAAACCACCCGATGGGCGATCTACACCTCCACCCATAAAGAGCCTCGAACGGGCTAATAGATATTGGAGTGATAGCTGTTATTGTAAGCAAACTCGATCAATGGCGAGTGATCATCCCAACTACATTTAAAGTCCATCACACAAGTTCTCAACATATCATCGAGAGTTTGAATTTTCGTTCGCCATTAATCTGCTTATGCATGGAATGTCAGGCTAAGCTTAACCTTAGTCCTAAGCCTTTAGGATGACCGCCAAAACCGAGAGGTAAACTAAGTACCTCGGTCTGAATTAATAGACAAGGGCACTCTGTGAAGCCGAACCAACTCCCCAAATATACAACATAGCATAGTCATCCACTGTAATCCGTAGTCTTGACCTAGAAAGTGTGTAGCCTTGGTTAACCCGTTTCGACCAACACCCAAATGGAATCATAAAGTCGTCGAGAGTGTGAGGTAGGCCTCGTAATGAAATCCATATTAATTCCTTTCCACTTCCAAGTGGGAATGCCGATATCCTGAAGTACGCCTCCCTGCCTTTGATGCCCAACCTTCACTTATTTACGCTTTGACATTTAGCTACGAACTCGTGGATATCCCTTTTCGCTTCATCCCACTAATAGAGCCGCAGTCTCGATACATCTTCGTGGATCCTAGATGAACAAAATATCTGGTACTATGTGCCTAATGCAATATCCAAACTTCAAATCTTCAAATATCCGGGACACATAGATGACCCCGATATCAGAACACCATCTCCCTTGGGAGAAACCTCCACCTTTGACTCCCGCACCGCCTCTTTTCAGCTTCCTCAAAATTTGATCCTCATTTTTCTTAGGCTTGACATCAACCACCAAGGATGATTCGCCCTAGCATAATAACACCGCCATCGGTCGAGCCGATCAATCTAACTCCCGCCTTGTATGCCCAAGGAAATACTTAACCAACTCCTTCCTTCCTCATCCACGTGGGGACACACTCTCCATGAGAGCCTACTAAGTGCATCTATAACCACCTTAGCCTTGCCTCGGTGTGGAGCACACTCATGTCATAAACTAGTAACCCAACCACCTCCTTTCGTCGAAGAATTAGATCTTTCGTGTGAACACATATTGCAAGCTCTTGTGATTCCGTATGTACATCTCCATGGACCCCATACAAGTAATGCCGCCATATCTTCAATGCAAACACCACCACGGCCAACTCAAGATCATGGGTTAGTTAATTCTTTTCATGAACTTTCGCCGTCTCCGAGGCATATGCTATTACCTTCCCCACGCGCATCAACACACATCCCGCCCGACTTTCAAAGCATCACAATATACAACAAAGCCATCGCAACGGATAGGGTCAACACTGTGTCAGAATAGACTCAGGTCTTCAACTTGTCAGCTTTTCTCACAAGAATCTTACCATTGGAACTTCACCTTTCTTCGAGTCAACTTGGTCAATGGAGCGACAATAGATGAAAAACCCTCCAAAAGTCTTCGATAGTAACCTACTAAGCCCAAAAAGCCTCCTAATATCCGATGGGCTCACCGGTCTGTGTCAGCTTCTTACCGCTCATCTTATAAGAGTCTACTTTTATGCTCACCTAAATCCACATGGCTTAGAAATGCCCACCGAGCCCAACCAAAACTCACATTTGCCGAACTTTTGCATACAACCGACGATCCTTGAGGGTCTCAAAGAACTATCCTCAAGTGAAAGCGTAATGCTCCTCCTCACGTTGTGAGTATATAAGGATGTCATCAATGAAGAAAATCACGAACATGTCCAAATATGCCTTGAACACCATGTTCATTAGATCCATAAAAGTTGCACGAGCATTCGTTAGTCCAAAAGACATAACTACAAACACGTAATGACCATACAATGCTCAATGCCGTCTCGGGATATCACTCAACTCGAGCCGATGATACCCAAATCCGAGATCTATCTTAGAGAAACACTTAGCACCCCGAAGCCGATCCAACAAATCCTCAATCCCGAGTGGGTACTGCTCTGACAAGGACTTTGTTTAAAATATTGATAATTAATGCACATAATAAGGGAACCATCTTTCTTCGAACAAAAAAACTCTGGGTGCACCCCATGGAGACTGGCTTGATCTAATGAATCCCTTATCTAGTAAATCCTTTAACCGATCCTTCAACTTTTAATTTGGCTGAGCCATCTCGTAGGAGGAGAGATATAGGCCGCGTGTCGGGAAGAGGAGGTCACACCGGTTAATCTCCCCCGGGCCGAGAATACCTAGCAACCACAGTTATTTGGATACTAAGCATATCGAACTAACTGATAGTCGTGGAATCGTGACTCAACATCTCGAATCTCTAACCAAATGATGCTACGCAACCCTTAGTAATCATGTTCTTGGCCTTGAGATAGGAAACAAAGCAACCTACAGGCACAACTAAACTACCCTTCCATTCTAAGACCGGGTTCACCCGGAAATCTGAACTCTACCGACCAGGTCCCGCAATTAACAAAAGCATAACAAAGCATACAACAAATCCATACAGAATAACATCAAATCGATCATGGATAACTCTATCGACTGGGCCGAGGTGACCTAATGGAGGACCAAGACTCAGTCAATCTCTATAAACCCGTTCTAGTCAGAATCGAGTCACCTACAGGGAGTAGAAACGAAAAGGATTCTCGACAAGACATCGTGATCGACCCAAAGCTACTTAGCTACATAAGGTGTCACAGGACAAGGGCCCCGGCCCCTTAATCTAATAGAGCATAAAAATAAATATGGAAGACTCGTAACGTACCATTAACCACGTCCAGAGACCCTCTTGCTCTCGACTGATGCTAGGGCATAGAATCTACTTCTAGAATTGACTCGCGCCGCACTGCAGATGCCCTCATGTGTCAGGGTGCGAGAGGGTGGGGCTACTAATCTAGATAGGCCACGACACCCAACCTAATTCTCGTCTCCTCTTCTGGACAATCTCTCGCGCATGTATCCCGGGCTGCCATCACCCTAACACGCACCCGAACCTCGGCCAAGCACCGGCCTCGTATGCCTCGGCCACATTCGCGGCAAGATGGAACACCTAAATCTATGGTCTCGCCGCTTCCCGACCCTCGAGCCCGATGCTCCCTCTCTGATGATGCCTAGGTCGAGATAATACACTCAAAGCCGATGAAGCCGGGGCCGTTGATATCCTGTGATCTACCGACGGTGCCCACCTCCTTACCTAGTCGAGGAAATTTAGATCACGCTCCCGGCCCTCTTGGCCTCTCTCTCTCAAATGTGCCTCCTCCATCTCGTTGGGCATACAACACCATCCAAGGAAATTCCATGTCCTGATGGAGCATCGCAATCCCGCATTCCTTATCCAAGTAACTCCGCTATCTCATGCACAAATTGCTTCACTCGCGCCTCGGGTCGACCACCAACTCAGAGCATACTTCTATAGGCGCGTGAACTCAAGGGAATACTCTAATAATGTCATCCTCCCTTGCTTCATATTTACAAACTCGAATGCCTTCAGCTCCCTTATCTTATCAGGGAAGAACCGATCCAGAATGGAACGCGGAACTCTTCCCAAGTGACTCGGACTCGGCTTCTAGTAACCCCGTTATCCTTCCATTGACTAAACTGCATATGCGTCAACCCCTTCAACTAGTAGGAGGCCAACTCTGCACACTCAACGCTACTCACCCCCATGACCTGGGTGATCTTGATAACCTCATCCACGAACTCATGTGGGTCCTCATCTACCTTGGACCCAAGAAACTCCGGCGGGTTCATCCTTAAGAAGTTCCTGACTCGAGCCACTGCTGCACTGCCATTTTGTGAAACACGCGCAACAGCCTGCTAATTGACCTGAGCGGTCAAGACCTGCGCAAGCATCTGGATTGCGGCCCAAAACTCAGCGTGAGCGGCTGGCTCCAGTGCCTGAGGCTCCTAAACTGGTGGGGCTGGTCGATGCTCATGATTGTTTTCATCCTCGTGTCCCTCACCACCTCTATTCCTCCTTCCATTAATTCTTCAAGGAGCCATGATTCTATAATCGTGAATAGCACGAAGTAAAAGGATAGAAAGGCTTTTTCATCGCACAACATAGATCACGAACGAAGGGAACATTTCCTAAAACTTTAGTAGTCTCTTCATCATAAGTGTGGCGCGCTTCAGACCCATGAAAAAGACTCTACCTAACGTGGCTTTCAGAGTCCCTAGGACACATCAAACTATGGCTCTGATATCATGTTTGTCACGACCCGAGCAGAGGCCCAGATCATAGACACAGGACAAGGGACCCTGAGGGACCCCAAGTCAGCCCATGGCTCATGCAAACAACTGAACTCATTCAGTTAAGCAGAAAGATAATCATAAAAACATAGCGGAAACGTAACCATAGCATAACCTCACGGAATACAGAACGTATACAAGAGCTGAGTACTACATACTAGGATGTAAGCCTCTACTACATATGATGGGTTGATGGGAAGACATGCCTAACTAAGCCGAATAATACTGAAACTCAAGATAATATAAAAGTCTATCAACAGCCCTCGGAACTTGAGGACTCACCAATGAGCTAATAGCGCAAGCTGAGATGGACTAGGGATAAGGACGAGCCTGAGATCCAGACCCTGTACCATGAAATGATACAACATAGAAAGTATGCGCTCAGTACGTGGAATGTACCGAGAATGCAAGGTATGTAAAACCACTATGATAAGTAAAATCATTCGAACATATCATTTCGTAACATAAACTTTTAGAAAACTGAGAGAGATCACATTCGTTCTTTCGAAATCAAAATCCCTCCATGATGTGAAATGCATAACTTTATAACACCAACTAACTCGAATGACTCAAAGCTGAGATGCAACAATTATGGGAAAGTTGAACATTGAGTTAAACCTTACTATTAGGTCATGCATGCATACATAATAATCCTGAGTAATGAATATGAAAATTTGAATCATTTAGATAATAGGAGACTTGTAACTTAACTGACATACGATGATAGAGTTTACGTGGCCCCGACTATAACACTCAAGTGGGCAGAGCCGTCCAAAACCTTGCCAGGGATAAGGATGCTACCATGATATCGATATCAAGATGAAGGGCCAATCAGTCGGGGATAGCTCACAAGGGAGGTCCCAATAATATAATAGCAGCAACCTACGTTGGCGCGTAGTTCTGGTGTATAAGGTGATTGACCCTTAACCCACTCGATGCTAGACTCTTCTCCTAAAACATGAAGTTCTCTACATCGTGTATAATGAATGTCAACATCGCCTAATGACAAAGATCAATATGAATCATGCATAACTCAACATCGTATGGAACGAAGCTCAATATTGTCTATCGAAAAAGCTCATAATAACATCATGCATAGACTCAACAACATATGTAAATGAAGCTTAACATTGTCTATCGACAAAGCTTATAGTGACACACCACCCCAAATTACGATTTCATGCATATAAGAGGCTTTATTTTGAAACATACCACAAGCTAGAATTTATAATAAGAGTTGAGGAAAATTTCACTTCAAACCATGTGGTAAGCTTATGTTAGGGAAAATCATTACTATAAAACATCATGTGGGTATCACCAAAAACTCTATCATGCCTGGGTTTATTCAATTCACTTTCAAATCATTAATATAATCACGGGTAGGGTTAGAAACATGCTTTTTTTATTCACTTCATCATCATCACACACGTATCACAATCACTTCTTCTATGAAATATTCACCCATGGGCATTTTAGATTCAAATTTTTAGAAAAAAATAATTTTTATAAGAGAAAACAAGTTAGAATCCACCCAAGCTTTATAAATCATTAATATCAACTCAGTCTAATCATACCCATGAATGGAGATATAAGAATCATGCAATTGATCAAAATCCCATACTTGACCATTTATAGTTTTAACACAATTTGACAGGAATTTAGGCATGGTATGTAAGGGAGACACCCATAAAACCCTACATACCTGGAAATGAGGAATTCTATCACCCTTCAATTGCCCAAGATCAGATTCCAAAGGAAACCTTTAATTTTTGCATTGAATTACCTCCTTCAAGCCTTCAACCTTGCATGCATGGGGTGTTTGCACTTAGAATAGGTCTTCCCCTACTAAAACCCTTCAAAATGAGCCCTAAACAACGTAGTATAGAGGCTTAGGACTAGAAAATGATGGAAATGTCCTTACTAATATCACAGAAAAACCTGCACGGGATGATCCCACGATTGAACCAACGGACAGTGAGAAGGTACCATGACTCATGGTATACGCCCATGGTCTAGACTGCCAAATGTCCCAATTTTTTATTTAAACCCACGGCTGGACAGGACGAGTCATCCTTCCAAACAACGGACCGTGGTTTCAAACCGTCTTAGCCTCTGCCCAGATCCAATTCCTTCCCACGACCAATAACAACAGCCCGTGCCTTCTCAAAATAGCTCGTTGTGACGCCCATGGTCCACCCTACCACCAGGCCTGGCTTCACACCACGACCACATACAACAGCTCGTGGTTTGCTACCACGAGTTGTTCTGTGGCTCGTCCTGCAACATTTTTTTCAAATTTCTACACGTTGAATTTTTAACTCCCCTAGTTTATTCCTAAGCACTTCCGGGTTATTACATATTCATTATTATCTTTATATACAATATTTTGGCTTACTCTAAAATAGATGAGGAACATGCAGATCATTTTAGGATAGTGTTGCAGACCCTCAAGAATCGCCACCTTTTTGCTAAATTTAGCAAGTGTGAACTCTAGCTAAAATCGGTTGCATTCCTCCGTCATGTGGTCTTTAGTGAGGGTATTCTAGTGGATCCTCAAAAGATAGAAGCAATTAAGAACTTTCCAAGACCCACCTCTCCATCAGACATCAGGAGTTTCTTGGGCCTACCCGGTTATTACAGACGGTTCATAGAAGGGTTCTCCTCCGTTGCTTCTCCTTTGAGTAGACTAACTCAAAAGAAGGTGACGTTTCAGTGGTCTGATAAATTTGAGAAGAGTTTTTAGGAGTTGAAGACTCGACTTACTACAGCCCCAGTTTTGACTCTACTAAAAGGGTCAGATGGTTTTGTGATCTATTTTGATGCCTCTAGAGTTTTCCTTGATTATTTTCTGATGCAGCATGGAAAAACCATAGCTTATGCTTCCAGAAAGCTCATGATTCATGAGAAGAACTATCTGACACGATCTTGAGCTGGCAGTGATAGTATTTTCCTTGAAGATTTGGAGGCACTACCATTATGAAGTTCATGTGGATGTTTTTACTGACCGCAAAAGCCTACAGTATGTGTTCAGTCAGAAGGACCTGAATCTGCATCAAAGAATATGGCTAGAATTATTAAAAGATTATGACATAAGTGTATTGTATCATCTGGGCAAGGCAAATATAGTGGTTGATGTCCTTGGCAGGATGCCTATGAGAAGTGTTGCTCATGTTGAGGAGGGTAAAAAGCTTGCAAGGGATATTCACAAACTTGCTCGGTTAAGGGTCCAGTTGATTGAGTTTGAGCGTTATCAAAAAGTGGCGCTAGTGCGGGGAAATATGACTTAGGATTAGATTAATTGTTTGTGCTTAACTTTTAGTCTTTATTTCCCTCTTTTTATGAAATGTCACAGGTTAGCATGGTAAAACAAGCAACCAAAAGGTGACCACGACCTCAATAGGTATCTTGATGAAGTTTGAGTAATTAAGATACCTGCATCGTGCCGCGACATTAAATCAGGCTGTACTTGGAGGCAACCCAAGATAATTTTTCATTTTTATGTGTTTGTTCGAGTTTGCAGGTGATAGTTATTGACTTTCAACAAATTTGAGCATGAACATCGAAAACAGGGTGCAAAATAGCTGTAGGAGAGCATAGGGCATCGCACAGGCCAAGCAGCGCAAGGCCTGTTGTGAAGTGCAGGCATAGGCACCACAGGGCACGCAATGCAGCAAGGTCCGTGACGCATAGCAGTAAAGGAGCTTTAAGCTCCGCTACATGGAGCAAGGTTCCCAAGTGAAAAATCTAAGGGTCAAAACGTAAATTCCATCCCATGTGGATACTTTAAAATTCCTAGACCTAAAAATTTCAGTTTATTTAGAAGAGAATCATGCCGCACACCCCCTTATTCACAAGAAAAGTCTCTCAAAACTTCATCTCTTCTCCAAATTCCTCCAAATTTTTTCACCAAAATCCCAAAGTATACCATTTTTTCTCTTGGAACCTTCATAAATGGCACCAAAACTAAGAAAGGGGAAAGGAATGGCTTCTTCAAGACATGGGTCAGAAAGAGCAAGTACAACTAGTAAAGAGGAGCATGATGATGGCACCACAACAATTGAGACGTTATGGGCTCCGTTGGGTCATGGAGCAAGAAGGTAAAAAATGGTTCAAAAAGCATAAAGAATCCAAATACTCACATGATATGTTTATTAATAGAAATTGGTTATCACTAGTTTTCTCTCACATGGTAGATAAATTACACATTCTTGATCTTGGTTTTGTGTTTGATGCTCCCGGTGATTGTAATTTGAATATGGAGAGGGAATTCCTTGCTAATTGGGAACAAAAGGAGATTACCTACTGCTAAACCCTTAAGTGAATCATAGAGGAATTTCATAGGGGACAATTTATAAATTTTTCACCTACTGCTTTGAATAGATTACTTGGTACACTTAATATTGACCCACAACCTTTTGTGAACATTGTGAAGAAACCCCCATATAGAGACATTATACATACTCTATGTGTCCCTAACTCTGTTGAAAGGTGGACTCACCACCAACTATTTGGATGTCATGTTTCGTTCCCGTATGCTCACATGAGTAGAGAGGCACGTGTTTGGTTAAAAATTGTTTGTGCCTGTTTAGTGCCCGGGAAGTATGTAACCCATGTGACTAGGGAGAGAGTGTGTCTTGTCTATGCACTAATGAATGGGATGCCAATAAATGTGGGGATGATCTTTAAAAATTTGTTGAAGAGAGCAAGGGTGAAAAAGGTCCAAAACTTCGAGTTCGGGGATCTCTTGACCTGATTTCTATGTGTACATGATATAGAGGAGGAGGAAAACGACAGATATTTTTATGATCCTAGGGGAATTGATTTTACAAAAACCAAGGAACCCAAGGCTATAAATAGTCCAGTCCTTTATGTCAATTAGCGCAATGTGCGAATTAATAACATATTGAGTCACTTGTACGATATGCAAATGCTCCAGCTGAGGATGAATGGTGTGATTGAGGAGCAGCTATAGCAGCTTAACATGGATTACCCTTAGTGAACACTCACGAGCCCTTTGCAGAGTGATTCCTAGATTCGAGGAGCCCCTTGTTGATGACGTGGCCATAGAGAATGAGATGGGAGAGTAGACTCGGACATAGAGTCTAGTGATAATGATGATGAGGATTTTGAGATGGGGGAAGCTGCTCGTGCCCTCATTGATGATGTGGAGTAGAGGCCCAAGGAGTTCTTATTTCACTTTTTTACTTTATGCTTTATTGTTTTAGCACTGGGGACAGTGTGACTAATTAAGTGTGGGTAGGAGAAGTGAACTTCATATTACCATGCATGCTTTAATTGCTAAATTTGCACTTGGTAGGCCTAGTTTTGTTTTTGGGATTTCTGACTTATCTTGCATACTTGTTGATTTGTAGTAGTATTTTTAGTTTCATTTTAATTTGGGTTCCTCCGATTTTTGTTTTCGGTACTTTTCTGGTGGATAGTCCCTTAGAATCGACTAGAGAGTCTAGATTTTTTTTGTATTTTTCTTAGTCATTGAGTCATTACTTTGCCCATTGATGGATGGATGATGACTGTCTTAAGAGTAAATTAGTCATAGAAAGAACAAGAATTTGGACCTTACGAATGCTAGGTGCTTCACTTAGGTACCATTGGGACTTTATAAAAAATCACTCATAATGCATGAAAAAGGTAGAAGCACTTACTCTTTTGGAACTTGACTCTTGTACATGAAAAATGGGCTTAATTATGTTATGTATGCAATATGAATACATATGTTTATGTGATCTTGATTGCCATTGTTAACTCATTTGTTTCATTGCGTGAATGAGGAATTTTTGATATACTCTATGCTTGCAAATTAACGTCTAGAACTTGCTCGGTGTATGTGCAAAGTGAAATATGAATGATGGATTTAGGAAGTGATATAGGCATTTCTTTGGTAGCCTTGTTGTTATCCTATTTTACCTACCTTTATGTAGTTGTCCTTGTTAGCCATTTTGAGCCTTAGCCTACTCTTTTGATAACCATATTACAAACTTAAATCCCTTTTTGTTCTATTGACTTTATTTGATCCAAATGACTCCTAGAGCACTTTAATTGATAATTTTTGCATAAAAGGAGCATAAGTGGAGAAGTAAAGGGAAAAAGTTAGAAAGTGCGGAAAATAGAAGAAAAGAAAAGGGTGAAATTTTCTAAACAAGGAGGGTGATGTTAGTTGGAAAACAAGAAGAAGAAAGAGCTTCGAAAGAAATGATGATAAAAATATGTATGAATGAGCTCAATGCTAAAAAAATCCCCACTAGTCACCTAAATTGAAAAATTGAAAAATAAAAGGAGGTGTAAGGAGATAAATAAGAGATTGAATAATATGCTAAACAAAAGTAAAGTGTTGTGAAGTATTAAAGTGCTTAGGGAACTTAGTTACTGTCTTGGCCAAATTGTTCCTACCTATCTCGTAGCCTACATTACAAACATGTTAAGTCCTAATTGATCCTTGATTCAAAGTTCTATATTGGTGGGGTATTACACTAAGGGCAAGCCTATGGATCGTCTTTTGCATACATGTTGAGTTCTTTGGGAGAGTGAGTAGGAATTGTTTATTTATGGCCATGTTCATGTTGACATAAATCTAGGGCATCTCTCCAAATTGTGAGGAGAACAATGGTAAGACATTGGTTTATCATGATTGCTAAATCACATTTGATTCATGTTGGCCCAAAATATATCATGATGAGTTAGATTTTAAAAGCTAAGTGATTTCGAACTTTGACATTTTAATGTTGATCCAATATGCATGTGAGTGAATTATTGAAGCTTTATTGATTTGTCTCATGATCCTAAGTACAAGTAGACCTGTTCATAGGATGAATTTTTTGCCTAAATTTGAGAAGGGAAGTAGTAGATTTTTCGAGGATGAAAAATAGTTTTAAGTGTGGGGTGGTGATGAAGGGGGTATTTATGCACTTCTTAGTCATATTTTTCCTATACTTTACAATATTTTGAGAATGAATTATGTGTGTTTGCTTTTGTTTTATGATATATATTTGTGAAAAGAGCTAACACACATAATTAGATACTTTCAGGGATAAAAGTGATGGATTTGGGTATGTTTGAGGCTTTTGGAATGATGGGGGAGAAATTGGAATGAACAAACAAAAATCATGGCAGTTGATTTCGGTTGCGACCTCAAACGAATAGAGTTCAAGCTGAAAGTGTTTCAAGATAGAAAGATTGTCACTACACTGCCACATATGCGCGACCAACAGTATGGCGCGCAGGCCCTGCTGCACAAGGAGAGGCGTGAGGCACCAGCATTCCTGTGTGACCAGAGGCATGAGGCACTGGCCTTTCAGTGCAATGACATGCGCGATGCGGCACAACTATGGCATGATACCATGCGTGAGGCGCAACCCATTCCGTGCGATGCAAGGCGCGATGCATTGACCCTGTCCGGTTGCCAAAAAGGGAATCCTACTTCAGCTAGGAAAAGGAGTTGTAGATCCCAAATCAAATCCATGAAGGAACAAAGAAGGCATAAATCTACTATTGTAAATATCCTTTATTTCTTTTTAATAGAGAGCGAACCTTGAGAGAGACAATAGAGAATTAGAAGTTTTATTTCACAAAATACATTGAGATACGTATTGTTGAATTGTTCTTCCTTATTTTTAGCAACAATAAAGTGAAGTTTCTTCCAATCATTGTTGTAAGTATTAATTTTATGCTTTTGTCTATGAATTCTATGAATTTACTTATAATTACGAGAGGCTAAAACCTCCACAACTAAGATTGTGGGAACCATAGTGAATTAATGAACTAGGGTTTGCACGACGTGATTCTAAACCAATACTAAACGCTTGTATTTTAGTCTCTTCATCTTTAATGTTTTTAAATGGTGCACAACATTAGGACTTGCCTGAATTTTCTACTTGCTTGAGCCTAGAGAGGTAGAGATTAGGAAAAGAGAAGTACGACAAATCCTTGGTCTTTATGATCATTGTATTAGCTTGAGATGTGGTCATAGGATAGTTAAATTTAGGATAAATTGATAACGGTTAAATTTAAATCGCTCATGACACCTAACCCAGTAATTGAATATAGTAATCCAATAGGGACGAACCGATCGTTTGGATGAACCTTAGTTATTAGTTCTACAAGTAAAGTATTGGGATAGATCACAAATGCAAAACCCAAAGTAGTTATGAACCCATGGGGAACACTTTCCCTTGTTAGTTCCATTAATTTCAAATCAACACTAAATTTCTCAACAATATTACTTGTTACTTTTACAAATTCCCTCTTTAGGAGATAATTCACTCAAAAGCTTAAATACTAGTATTATTATATATCCTTCGATAATCCCTGTGAGATCGACCCCAACCTTTTTTTGATTCTTTATTAACAACGTCCGCTTCATACTTTATCAGGATGTGTGAGTTTGAGCGTTATCACTCCGTTACCAGGGCAGGTTATGTGATCCCAATGTAGATAATTTGAGACATTGGATACTAATGGAAGCTCACAGAACTAGGTACTCTATCCATCGAGGTGCCACCTAGATGTACCGTGATCTACATGAAGTCTACTAGTGGAATGGCATTAAGAAGGACATTGCAGAATTCATGGCTAAGTGTCCAAATCACCAGTAGGTCAAGGTTGAACATCAGAAATCTGGGGGTATGACTCAGGATATTAGAATTCCTACTTGGAAGTGGGAAGAAGTTAACATGAATTTCATTACAGGTCTACCTCGTATGCGCCGACAACATGACTCAATTTGGGTGGTTATAGACTGGATGACTAAGTCAGTGCATTTCCTTCTAGTTAAGACCACAAACTCGGTAGAGGATTATTCTATACTATACATCCATGAGTTTCTTAGATCATTTCAGATTGAGTTACTCGACTCATCTCACACTTCTGGAAGTCATTTCAGAAAGGACTTGGTACTCAGGTCAAGCTTAGCATAACTTTTAACTCGCAGATAGATGGACAGGCTGAGCGGATCATTCAGACTCTAGAGGATTTGTTGAGGGCTTGTATAATTGATTTCAAGGGAATTCGGGATGACCACCTGCCTCTCATTGAGTTTACATACAATAATAGCTACTACTCTAGTATTCAGATGGCTCTGTTCTAGGAATTATATGGTAGGAGGTGTAGATAAGCTATAGGGTGGTTTGAGGTTGGTGAAACTACCTTAATAGGACCTAATTCGATACATGAGGCCATGTAAAAGGTTTAGATTATCAAGAAACGACTAAAAACGGCTCAAAGCCGATAGAAATTGTATGCAAATGTAAGGAGAAGGGAGCTTGAGTTTGCTTTGGATGATTGGATATATCTAAAAATTTCACTTATGAAAGGTGTGATGAGGTTCAAGAAGAAAGAAAAGCTCAGTCATAGATATGTTGGTCCATACAAAATCCTGAGACGCATTGGCAATGTGGTTATGAGCTGGATTTGCCTGCGGAGTTAGCATCGCTGCATCCAGTCTTCCATATGTTCTTGTTGAAGAAATGCATCGGTGATCTGACCTTAATAGCGCCTTTAGAGAGTGTTAGTGTAAAGGACAGTCTCTCTTATGAAGAGGTTCCAGTTCAAATCCTAGACCATTAGGTTCATAAGTTGAGGAACAAGGAGGTCGCTTCAGTAAAGATTTTATGGAGGAACCAGCTAGTTGAGTGAACTACATGGGAAGCAGAAGAAGATATGATGGCTAAATACCCTCACCTATTCCCTTCCAACATAGCTTTAGCATCAGGTACTAAATTCCTCCTTAATACTCTATTCAATTCCATAACCTTTAGCTCTATTCTTGTTTTAATGTGCACCCTAGTTGGAGTAAATCATTCCTTCAGTAATCAGTTTATAGTCTTGAATTTTTTATTGCAGCTCTTTCCTAGACTTTCAGCTTGCTTAGCCTTCATTCGAGGATGAATGTTCCCAAGGGAGATATATTGTAATATCCCAAAAGTTTCTAAGGCTAAACCCCAGACTTGGCATGAAAAGCCAGAAAGAAACTAGAAAATCTTGCTTGAGAACAACTCAACAAACGAGTCGGTGTCAGGAACAACGACCTGCCAGAAGAGCCTTTGTAAGCTCCTGCAAATTTCCTCCCAGGTACCAATGAGTCATAGAATGACTCACTGTATGAAGTAACGAGTCGTCCAATCGCTCATTGTAACCCATCCAGAAACCTATTAAATCTTTCTTTCAAACAACGAGCCA
Organism: Datura stramonium; assembly: GCA_018107945.1. Taxonomy (NCBI): domain Eukaryota; kingdom Viridiplantae; phylum Streptophyta; class Magnoliopsida; order Solanales; family Solanaceae; genus Datura; species Datura stramonium. The sequence continues at coordinate 130,200 of JACEIK010003782.1, read as the reverse complement.
GACGACGAGTCATTGTTTGATGTGACGACTCATCCTATGAAATAGTTGAATAAAAATCCAGAAAGTTCTTAACTTCTCTCAGTGACAATGGTTGGAAATAATGACATGTTGTTTCAGCTAACAGGTCATTCTGTCCATCTGTTGGTCAATATCCAGAAATTGTTCAAAATTTCCTCTAATTGCAATAGTTAGAAACAATGACCCATTATATCCACCAATGAGTCATCGTGTAATCCATTGTGAGAATTCTAGAGAAGAGAAATTTCTAGTCTGGAAACACCAATTGGCAGCAACGAGTCGTGGTCACCACCAATGACTCATTATGAGGCTCGTTGGATCTAGAAAGTCAAATTTTGAAATGGTTATCCAACGGTATTTTTATAAATTTCTAAGCTCCTAACTCCTAAACTACGTCGTTTGGGGTACGATTAGAGGGGAATTAAGGGAATTATTTGACTTACTCCTCTCATTCTCTCCCAAACTTAAAAAATTAGTACATAGAAACTCAGACGATCTTTTCCAAGAAGAGCTAGGGCTTCTTCTCTCCCTCAGAGTTCAAGTGCTTTTCTCAAGGGTTCTTTTATAGGTATGTGGGGATTGAATAAGGGAATTCTCTCTCCCTTATGCCCCAAAATCATCTTCAAAAACCTTCTCTATAGTACGAGTTAGGGTTTTTTCAGAAAAATTATATATGTTCACTTAATTAAGTATATTTTTGTTAGTTCCCATAATTCTATCATGTGATTTTCATATTCTTGATCTGAATGTTATAGTATGACTACTAGACCTAGTTTTTGTATGACTTCTTTTGGGTTGAGCTTTGCATGATTCTAAAGCTGGTTTAGAATTGTACTTTCCTGGGGCTATTATCTGACTATAAATTTTTAGTATGAATGTTTCAAGTGAAAATTAGTATTTTCAGATTATAGGTATACTAATTATTCTTCAGAAATGTCAACTGATTAGTTTGGCCCTTTTATCAGTGTATATTTAAATTAAGTATCTTCAGTTATCAGGTCCCTTAGGCTCTCAGGACACTTTCAGATAAGTTGTTCTATCTTAGGACTAGGACATTAGTCTTGAGCTAATCAGTCTAGTTATATATACTTAGAACTTTAGTTGGGAGTAGTACTTAGCATCGAGCTGATCGGGGTTCAGCACACCCAGATTTTTAGAACTATGTGCCACCATAGGTTATTAGTCTGAATGGGCCCCAGACAGTGATCCCACAGCTCAACCACTATACCCTGGCATGGTATAGTGGGCTCTTTTTGATAGGGTATATACATCGAACTCCATGTTTAGTCCACATGGTTATATGTCGATTAAGAGTTTTTCCCACAGTACAATTTATTCTTAGATCTTAGAATATGTTTATGACCCTTATATTTTAACCAATTTTCAGTACTCCCATATTTAAGTTTATCTGCAGCATGTATAATTTCAATCAGGGTCACTTCATATTATTCATCATGTTTGTTTATAATATTCTTTTAGCATTATTATATTCTAAACTTTCACAATCTTGCATACTCAGTACATTTAAAGTACTGATCATATATTTTCATGTTCTATATCGTTTTATGATATAGGCTCAGGTAGCTAGCCTCAGCAGTGCAGTTAGTTTCTCCCGACAATTTCTAGCATATGGCAGTAGTAAGTCATCATCTTTCAAGGGTCGGAGATTCGATGTTAGTTATTGATTTTCTAGCTTTTCATACTTTAGAATTAGCTAGGGGCTTATCCTAGTAACTCATCTTTTATTCTTTCAGACAGATAGTCAGTTAGTGTGTCAGATTGGTGTTTAAATTTTAGATTCCATATGTATTTACTTAACTTGGATTATTTTATTACTCAGAATAGTTGTTCCATTGTTTCAGTTATGTATTCATTTCCCAGGTATGTAAGACTATGAGTGTGTGGTTTCTTCCACGCCCATACTCAATCCCTATCAAAATGTGGTAAATTATCTATGATCAAGATTGGGTTTTACTCAATTGCATGATTCTTCAATCTCTATACATGGGGATGATTAGATTATGTTTATATTGATGATTTATGAAGCTTAGGCAGATTCTAAATTTTTTTCCCTTATAAAAATTGTTTTTCTAAAATTTGAATCTAAAACACCCATGGGTGAAGAAATCATAAAAGAGGTGATTTATGGTAAATGTGTGATGTTGATGAAGTTGATGATGAAAAGCATGTTTCTAAAACAACTCATGATTATGTAGTTGTTTTCAAAGTGAATTGATTATATCCGAGTATGATAGAGCTTTGGGTGATTCCCATTTGTTGATTTAAAGTTATGATTTTCCTGACATAAGCTTACCATATTTTTTGAAGTGAAATTTCCTAATTTTTATTATAAATTCTAGCTTGCGGTATGTTGAGTAAATATTTCTATACGTATCTTACCACATGATTTGGAGGAGATGCTCCCACCTACGATTGAGCTTGTGGTATGTTGCGAAATAAAGCTTCTCATATGCATGATATCATAATTGAGATGTAGGTCATCATTGAGCTTTGTAAATAGACAATGTTGAGCTTCATATCTGTATGATGTCTAGTCTATGTATGATTTCTTTATGATCTTTGTCAATAGACAATGTTGATCTTCGTTTCATACGATGTTGAGTTATGCATTATTTCATGTTGAGCTTCGTCAATAGACAATGTTGAGCTTCGTTATATACGATGTAGAGCATTGCATGTTTTGAGAGAAGAGATTAGCACCGAGCGGGTTAAGGGTCGATTAACCTATGCCCATAACTACGCGCCAATGTAGGTTGATACTATTATATTATTGGGACCTCCCTTTTTAGCTATCCCAGGCCCGATTGGCCCTTTAGCTTGATATCGATATCATGGTATCATCCATCGCCCTGACAAGGTTATGGACGACTCTACCCACTTGAGTGTGATAGTTGGGACCACGTTAGCTCTATCGTGGTATGTCGGTTAAGTGACGAGTATCCCACTATCTATATCATTCAGATTTGCATATTCATTACTCATGATAATTACTTATGCATGCATATTCAAAAAGCAAGGTTTGACTCATTGTTTAGCTTTTGATATAAATGTTATGTTCAGCTTTGAGTCATTCGAGTCAGTCATGATGTTCCTAGGCTTTGCATGATCACGTTATAAAAAGAGCACGATTTAAGAATGTATGCATATAGCCTTCTACTTATAATTAAAATCTTATGATGTGTATGAATTGATTTAAAATGATTTATTTTACTTAACCGATTTTACTTACCTTGCATACTCGGTACATTCCACGTACTGACCACATACTTTCTATGTTGCATTATTACATGATGCAGTATCCGTTTCCCAAGTTCAGCCCCGTTCATAATTGCTTATCAGGGTGAGCGCCTATGTGAGTGGTGAGTCCTCATATTTCGAGGGAGACATTCCGTTTCATTTCGTATTTCAGTTTCATGTTTTGTGGAGTTAGTTGGGTTCTTGTCCCATCAACTCATCTAGACTAGAAGCTTTCGGACATAAGTATGTTTAGCTTCAGATATTATTCTAATGTGCGGTTGTATGAGACTTCCACTAAGTTATAATGTAGGTTTTCTTCATGTTTATTAAATGAATTATATGTATGTTCATGCCATGCATCAACTTGGGGTCTCTCGAGGCTCCTTGTCCTGTGTCTTTGATCCGGGCCTCTATTTGGGTTGTGACAAACTTGGTATCAGAGCAATATGTTTGATGTGTCCTAGGAAGCCTGAAAGCTATGTTAGATAGAGCCTTTTTCATGGGTGTGAAGCGCGCCACACTTATGACGAAGAGGCTACTAGACGTTTTAGGAAATGTTCCCTTCTTTCATGATCTATGTCGTGAGGTGAAAAGCCTTTCTATCCTCCTAATTCATGCTATTCGCGATTGTAAAAACATGGCTCCTAGAAGGATGAACGGAAGGAGGAATGGAGGGGGTGAAGGCCACGATGAGGGAAACGGTCATGAGCCTAGGCCAGCCCCACTAGTTCAGGAGCCTCGAGCACCAGAGCCAACCGCTCATGCTGAGTTCCAAGCTGCCATTCAGATGCTTGCGCAGGCCTTGACCGCTCAGGTCAATCAGCAGGCCATTGTTTATGTTCCACAAAATGTCAATGCGGTGACGGCTTCAGTCAGGGACTTCTTGAGGATGAACCCGCCAGTGTTTCTGGGGTCCAAGGTAGATGAGGACACATATGATTTCATTGATGAGATTTTCAAGATCACCCAGTTTATGGGGGTGTTTAGTGTTGAGTGCGTGGAGTTTTCCTCCTACCAGTTGAAGGGGGTTGTGTATATTTGGTTCCGTCAGTGGAAGGACAAAAGGGTCGTAGGAGCAGATCCGATCACATAGGAGGAGTTTCAGGTTGCATTCCTAAATCGGTTCTTCCCTCGAGAGATGAGGGAGTTGAAATCAGCTGAGTTCATGAATTTAAAGCAAGGAAGGATGACTGTTTAGGAGTTCACCCACCTATCTAAGTATGCCCAGGAGTTAGTGACCGACCAACAGGCGCGGGTGAGCAGATTTGTGCACGGTATAGCAGGATATTTTGACAAGGACTACAAGATAGATATGCTCCATCAGGACATGGACTTCCCTCGCATTGTGTTGTACACTCAGTAGATGGAGGAAGCACATTAGAGGGAGAGGGAAGCCAAGAGGGCCAGGAATGAGGACCACAAATTCTCTCGGTAGAGGTCCAGTGGTGGGCACCGACAATAGACCCACCAGAAATCATCAGCCCGAGCATCTTCAGTGCTGAGTGTGCCATCTAGGCCCAGACATGATCAGAGAGGGCGAGTGTCAGGCTCAAGGGGTCATAGAAGTAGGCCTACAGACTCCAACATTCCAGATTGTCACATGTGCGGCCGAGGACACACATGCCAGTGTTTGGTAGGTTTAGGAGCATGTTTTATATGTGGGCAGCCTAGACATATGCTCAAAGATTATCTCGTAGCGAGATAGGATCAGGTTGGGGACCGAGGCCCAGCTTCTAGTTCAGCAGCCCCACCCCCACGCACAACACATCAGGGGGCATCTACTAGCACAGCTGGCGAGTAGCGCCGGAATAGATTCTATGCCTTAGCCACTCATCAGGAGTAGGAGTCCTCACCAGATGTAGTCACCGGTATGTTGAGAGTCTTTCATGTTGATGTATATGCATTTCTAGATCCGAGAGCTAGCCTATCTTTTGTGACACCATATATAGCCAGTAGCTTCAGAGTTAGTCCCGATGTATTATCAGACCCCTTCTTAGTTTCTACTCCAGTAGGTGACTCAGTTATAGCTAGAAGGGTGTATAGAGATTGCCCGATCTTAGTTCTTCATAAGGTCACCTTAGCAGATATTATAGAGTTAGCCATGACCGATTTTGATGTTTTTCTCAACATGGATTGGCTATTGTCATCTTATGCTTCTGTTAATTGTAGAACTCGATTAGTAGAGTTTAGATTTCTGGGTGAGCCTTTCTTGGAATGGGAGGGTAGTTCAACTACACCTATAGGCCGATTTATTTCCTACCTTAAGGCTAGGAAGATGATTTCTAAGGGTTTCTTTTACCATCTAGTTAGGGTTAAGGACGTGGAGTCCGAAACCCTGGCTATCCAGTCCGTACCAGTAGTATGTGAGTATCCAGAGGTTTAGCTTGATGATTTTCCAGGTGTACCTCCCGAATGGGAGATTGATTTTGATATAGATATTCTTCCCGACACACAGCCTATATCTACTCCGCCTTATAGAATGGCTCCAGCCGAGCTAAAGGAGTTGAAGGATCAGTTGAAAGACCTATTAGATAAGGGCTTTATTAGGCCGAGTAAGTCTCCATGAGGTGCAACAGTATTATTTGTTCGAAAGAAGGACGGTTCTCTTCATATGTGTATTGACTATCGGCAGTTGAACAAGGTTACCTTCAAGAAAAGGTACCCTTTACCTAGGATCGATGATTTGTTTGACCAGCTTTAGGGTGCCAAGTGTTTCTCCAAGATTGATCTCAGGTCCGGGTATCACCAGCTCAGGGTTCGGGAGAGTGACATCCCGAAGACCGCTTTCGAGACTCAGTAAGGTCACTACGAGTTTATTGTTATGTGTTTTGTACTAACCAATGCCCTTGCAGCTTTGATGGATCTGATGAACAGGGTTTTGAGAATTCCACTGAGTTATAATGTAGGTTTCTTCATGTTTATTGAATGAATTAGATGTATGTTCATACCATGGGTCGACTTGGGGTCTCTTGGGACTCCTTTTCCCGTGTCTGCGATCCAGGCCTCTGTTTGGGTCATGACAAACTCAATAATTCTCCATACTCTTCATATATGGAGTTTCCCCTATAACATACCCAATCAGTGCATTCTTCCAACAGAGCTCCTAAGCCGCAATATCTTCCCTATTAACGTTTACCACCATCTTCCCCTGTTTGGATGTTGGAGCAATGTAAGTAAGAGTCCTCCCCTTCTCTGTGTCCGGATTTTGCTCTGTCTCCTTCATTTCCCCAAGTGGATAATGCATCGAAGTAGCTATTTTAGAGAACTGGAGGCACCGAGCTGCAGATGAAGCTCCAGAGACCTCAAAATCCTTTAAATAGAAGGATGTATGAGATTAGGAGTCCGAGTTATGCTCCTTTTCCTCCTTAGGAATAGACTGAATTTGAGGAGGAAGGTAACTAGCCAACGTGAGCGCATAGAGGCACGAGTATTGTCAATCTTCAGAGTGACCCGTTGGCCCAATGAAGTATGAGCTGGGTCCATAACTTCCAACGGGGCGCAATCTAG
>JACEIK010003782.1:79984-110890 GCA_018107945.1 Datura stramonium | reverse complement strand
AACAGGGAAGCCAGGATTTGGCTCAAAATTGTTTGTTCCTGCCTGATCCCGGGGGTGCACATGATAGATGTCACCCGGGATCGTGTGTGCTTGGTTTATGGCCTGATGAAAGGGCTGGAGATTAATGTTGGGGCGGTGATCATATCCGCCATGAAGAGAGCCCGTTTGCATCAAGGACACAGGTACGGATTTGGTGGTTTACTGACCACGTTCCTGAAGGGCCATTATATCGAGGAAGAGGCCCTGGACTACATCCCTCAGATGGATAGGCGTGCCTTGGACGTCCCCAAAACCAAGGCACCCGACACCACTCACGGGCCAGTTCTCACAATAGCCGAGCGACATGCTCGGGATGATCAGTATATGGCCCGCATGTTCGGGATGCAGATGCTGCAGTTGTGCATAGGCGGGAGGCCAGCAACAGAAAGATGAGCTGTGGCAGCTCGACTTGGACTACCCCTTCGGCGAAAATGCTCGGGCTCTATGCCGAGTGGGGCCAGCTTTTGTAGAGCTTGTAGATGAGGATGTCCCCACCGATGAGGAGACACACCGTGAGGACTCAGATATTGAGTCGGATAAAGACGGCGGGGGCGATTCAGATATTGGTGATGAGGCAATGGCACCTGACGAAGAAATTGAATACTTCAATTGATCAGGGAGTTTCACCACCTCCTTTTGTGCTATGCTGAATTTTGTGAAAACTGGGGACAGTGTTCAGTTTGAGTGTGGGGTGGGAATAGTTAGGTGCTGGTTGTTTTGTTGTTGTTTATGTTCATGTCTTTTTGTTGTTGTGCCTGTGAAAAAATTGTGACCCTGTGATTTTGTGCGTTCTATATTGTAAATCGGTGTTGTAATGAATGTGAAGCTGTTGTGTGGTGCTGAGTTGTTGTTAGCTGGTTGTGTAAATATTTTTGTTTCTATCGAAATTATCGATATTTTTAAAAAAATTTCGTTGAATTATTTTTATGGTTGGGTTTCTCGGCGTTTGTTTTCGGTGCTTTTACCAAGAATAGTCCCATTGAACCGAAGTCGTAAATAGTGAAAGTTCCCTATGATGGATGGATGACGACCGTCTTAAGGGAAATGTAGTCGATAGGGTTAGTTTTTTTTTCTTTCTTTTATTTTTCTTTTGTTTGTTTGTTTCCCAAACGTGTCGCTACTTCATGGTTCGAAATTCTTGCTGAGTGTTGGTACATGATATTTAGAATGCAAAGGTCATTCATATGAAAGCATGCAACTGTGTAAACATGTTGAGATACCTAGGCCATAGAGTTCGATTCGGTGTGATTGAGGCTTAATGTTTGAATTCTTTTAATTAGCTGATTGAAGAGTCTATGGGCCAGGTCTTGAGTTGAACATCTTGCAATGAGTGTGGTGAGTTTCGATTATTCATGCTATTCTGAAGTGTCTAGAACTTGCCTGGTGTATGCACGAAATTAAATGAAGGATGTGTATTGTACGAGAGGATGTAGGCATTTCTTTGATTTAACCGAATTTTTTCCTTATCATACCTACTTGGAATGTACATCCTAGTTAGCCCCATTGAGCTTTAGCCTATTTTTCTTTCGTCGAAAGGTACAAACTGAGCTTAACCCCTTCTTTTCATTATCCGTGAATTCGATCCAAAACTCTTAAGCGCTCAAGAAAAATAATTTTCCCACAGTGTCAAGGAGTGAAAAGTATGAAAAGAAAGAAAAAGCGGAAGTGGTGAAAGTAAAGAAAAGGTCAAAGGTGCACTTATTGAAATTAAATAAAATAAAGATGTATAACTAATCTTTGTTTTTAAGTCGATTGTGCTTAAAGAAATGGGAACAAAAATAAAGAAAGACTTCAAGAATGGGAGGATGAAGGAAGAAACAATGCCCATGATGTTGGTGGGATGTATTTAAAAGATCTTAGGGAAGCTAGTTGCTATTATTGGCTAGCCCAGTATTTACTAGTTCCTTAGCTTACATTACAACCAGTTAAGTCCTACGTGATCTTACATCACGCGTCCTTATATTAGTGGAGTAATACACTAGAGGCAAGCCTATAGTTCATGACATGATGCATGCGAATTCTTTGGGGAGAGAGAGAAGCGAAATCGTGTTCATATGCCCCTGCATGTAATGTTTTGAATCATATGATTGAAAAGGGAAATCCTCTTGTGTTATGAGGCACATGCTTGAAGAGGGTGGATTCAAGTCAGATGTCTTGATCAGTTGATTTGCATGAGTTTGCGAGGCAATCGAGAGTCCGATTCTTGAGTCTAGGAGGTCTTAATGTGGTCAATGTCATTCAATTGATGAGACTATGCATGTTTTTCTTGATGATTTGCTATGTTAAATAATCAAATAACCGTAGCTTGAATTGTCGAGACAAAGTAGCTAGGCGTGGGTGTCAATTGCATGGTGTGAGATTATTGTTCGAGGGCGAACAAGGTTTTATGTGTGGGGTAAGTGATCTTGGGCAGAATTATATGCCCAAGTGATACTCAAATACTTCGTTTCGTCTTGTTTATCTATCGTTGTGTGTTTATTCTCATGTGATTTGTAGTTAAAATGTGAATTTATACTAACCAACATGATTAGTGTTGTTTGCAGGAAAAATGTAATTTTAGGAAGCTAAGATGCATGTTGGTGAAAATCGGGAAAGGACTCGGAAGCGAGAAGTGGAAAGGGTCAGGAAAACGGCAAATAAAGGGGCTCCGCGATAGAGCCGTGTCACGCTGCCATCGCAGGCATTGTATACCCAGATGTGTTATGTTGGCAAATTCCGGTGAAGCTCCGCATTGCCTCCGTGACACGGAGGTGATGCCACGATCAAGTCGTGGCATGTTGGGCATATTGCACGGAACATCGAATTCCAGTAAGGTTTCGCGTCGGCGCCGTGGCATTGGCCAAGCCCGCGTTTGCATGCCATGGCACGCTGAGGATTAAATGCTGAGGGACCTAATTCCAGAGAGGGTTCGCATTAGCTCCGTGTGTCAGGAGCGGTGCTCCGCGATGCACTCCGTGACACGTTGCTTGTTATTGCAGGAAAAATTCCCACAAGTATAAATAACACACTTAGGTTCATTTTAATTATTCTGAATTAGTTGAGCAGGACGTGGGTTACAGGCAGTTGAGGGGACGAAAATCTTGGGTTCTTCTCTATCTCTTTCTCCTTTATTTCAATTGTTTGTATGATTTATACTCATTTGATGATGTTTAATCCACAAATGAGTGGCTAAATTCACTTCTTGCTGAGGAGTTAAGAACATTGTAGAGGATTGTAATTGTTGATCATTTTGGTTTTTCATCTTTTCCTCCATGGTTGTTCTATCAATTCTTGTTCTTTCTGCATTAATGTTTGGCCAATGTTAATGTATATCTAAAGAGTCCGATTTATCTTGAAAATTGAAAGTTGTGGTGGTAGGATATGATCTCTTCTTAGTTTGGGAAAATTGAGAATTGATTTACCTTCAGAATAGAAATATATCCGAAAGTCGTATTAGTCAATTACGGAATCGGTTTTGTATGGCTAGAACTTGAATTTCTTTTAATCACAGAAATGTAGGTTGAAGGTTCATGATTCTTAAGTTGGGTAGAATACGAAAGTTTCTATTCATAGGCAATAATTCTTGACTAGCAACCGAAGGAAAGATTAATTGAATTGTATCAATAAATTACTTCCCTGCATGTTCGTTTTAGCCTCAGCATGCTTATTACTATAGTTCAGACTCACTTTACAATTTTGTCTTAGATTAGTATAATTTAGGAAACAAACTCTCAAAATCTTCTTTAAACTGTTGTCTGCATATTTAGGGTTGAGTTCATTTAAAGCTTAGTCGATTATTACCTTGGATTTCGGTCACAGTGGGATCGATACTTGGCTTACATGAGCCACTTTACTACTTGTTCGACCACGTGCACTTGCATTGTAGGTGAGAAACAGACCGAACAACTCCAACCTACACTTGATGAACTTCGTTGGAATATACAAGGATACAGGTTGCCCGGAGTTAGCCAAAGTGCCATTAGGCTCAGACTTTTCCCCTTCTCTCTATCGAGGGAAGCCACTTTATAGTTATCAAGGTTGCCCAACGACTCCATAACAAACTTGAGGGAGATCAAGCGGAAGCTTTCTTAAGAGACTACTTTCCTCCCTCCTGAATGTTGCAACTAAAGGATGAATCAACAATTTCAACAACTCAAGGTCGAGGCACTTCACGAACTTGGCTGAGTTTAGAAGAAGTTGACAAAGTGCCCAAACCACAAGATCCCAAATGACGGTTGTTTGAAATTTACACAGGTCTTTAAGTAATAGCACAAAAGTTGTGGCAGACATGGTGGCAGGAGGAGCATTGATGAGTCACACCTGGGAAAAAAAGCTACTACTATCGCTGACAGGTTGACCAACACAAGCAAGGCATGGCATACTAGGGAGGCGGATGCATCGGACAGTAAATATGTTGTTGGCATTTGCCGGACCAAGGAGGAAAAGGAAGAAGAAAGCAAACAGGAGTTGTCTCACATGCCCACATCGTTGTATTTGCTTACAAAGCACATTATGGGAACAGAAGCCAAAAAGGTAAATATAGTGGTGATACAAGGACTGGAACCGGGGCTAGATCACTCTGATTCCGAAAGAGGCAAATTTCCTAGAGAGCCAAGTGGCGGGTTTTAAAGCCAACCCCAAGCGTCTGGACAAGACAATTGGCATAAGGTTCTAGGCAAGAGTCCAGAACAAATATAGAGACAACTACAACCGAAAAGGGTACAGAGATAGGAGCCGTGGCCATAGCGCGATGGAGAATGGAGAAAAAATGACGGCTACCACAATGATCAGTGCAGGTTTATGTGCCTCAAATGCACGAGAGGGAGGCTGAGCAATCAAAGTTAGAGAGCATGATTGCGAGATTGCTGAAAAAGGTGAGGTCAATGATGAGAAATATAAGAAGATCCGTGGTGACATATCAGAAGTATGGGTTAGAGAGTGGAATCTCATGCAACAGCCACCAAGCAGATTGAACAACAAATTGACATATCAAGTATGGGTTACAGAGTGGCAATATACCACATTTCGTGGTATCGAAGTCATCAGGTCCACTGCCTCATAACACATCTCAAATCCCTCCAACAACTCGTCAAGATGAGTCGTTACATCAACCCATGGGTCATTGAATCGACCGTCGTCAACTCCTTAACCAAACCTGGCTTTCCTTTCACGAGCCTCACACCACGACCCATGGTGCCTTCCAACGAGTCGTGGTCTCCATCCGTTGAATGCACCTGAAACCTCAACCCACAAGCAATGACTTGAAACAACGGGTCGTTCCTCATCACCACGAATCGTGGGATGTCTCATTATTTCTCCCTCAGCCTAATCCAGTCCTTCCAATGATCAGATTTACAATATTCGTTATTCCTGACAACAATTAATTAAACTGTTGTCTTTGTGCTCTCCCCTGAACTTCCCGAACCACGATTGCTTTCGAAGACTCGTGGTATCCACCCTGAGTCGTTGGGTCATCCATTTTGTGATGTTTTGCCAGCTTTTATACACTTTTCAAATTTGACTTCTGGTCTATTCTTAGGCCTTCTTGAGATTATTACACAAACCAAGTCTTTGAAAGAAGTTTCAGGATGTCACTCTCCCGAACCCTGAGCTAGTGATACCCGGACCTAAGATCAATATTGGAGAAACACTTTGCACCCTGTAACTGGTCAAACTAATCATCGATCCTGGGTATAGGATACTTGTTCTTAACGGTGACCTTGTTCAACTGTCTATACTCAATGAACATCCGAAGCGAACCATCCTTCTTCGGACAAATAACACTGGTGCACCCCATGGAGACCTACTCAGCCTAATAAAGCCCTTTTCTAACAGGTCCTGCAATTGATCCTTCAACTCTTTTAGCTCAGCGAAGGCCGTTCTGTAGGGGAATGGATATACGCTGCGTGTTAGGAAGAATATCTATACCAGAAATCAATGTTCCCGCTCAGGAGGGACACTGGAAAATCATCAGGAAAGACCTCTGGATACTCGCGTACTACTGAAATTGACTGGATTATTCGGGCTTTTGAACTCGATATCCTTAACCCTAACTAGATGGTAAATGCAACCTTTAGAAATAATCTTTATGGCCTTAAGGTAGGAAATAAATCAACCTATAGGCACAACTGAACTATCCTTCCATTCTAAGACTGACTCACCAAGAAATCTGAACTCAGCACCCATGAGTTCTACAATTAACTGAAGCATAGCACACAAATAGCCAATCCATGCCGAGAATAATATCGAAATCCATCATTGATAACTCTATCAAGTCTGCTGAGGTGACATATGAAGGATTGAGACCATGGGCAACTCCTCTATACACCCTCCTAGCTATAACTGAGTCACTTACTAGAGTAGAAACTAAGAAGGGTTCTGACAAAACATCGGGACTGACTCCGAAGCTACTGTCCACATATTGTGTCACAAAAGACAAGGTTTCCGTCGTATCTAACAAATCATAAACATCAATATGGAAGACTCACAACATACCCGTGAGCACATCTGGGGATACCTCCTTCTCCTGATAGAAAGCTAAAGCATAGAATATATTTTGGCATTGACCATAACTATGCTAGTAGATGCCCCCTGATGTGTTGAGCGTGGGAGAGCCCTTTGAACTAGAAGCTGGACCTCAGCCCCCAACCTGATTACCTCACAGCTGGACAATCTCAAGAATGTGTCCGGGCTGCAAACACTACTGTCGCCAATTCAAGCCTGATAGAAAGCTAAAGCATAGAATATGTTTTGGCGCTGACCGCCAGCTATGCTAGTAGATGCCCCCTGATGTGTTGAGCGTGGGAGAGGGGTTGCTGAACTAGAAGCTGGACCTCAGCCCCCAACCTGATTCTACCTCACAGCTGGACAATCTCAAAGAATGTGTCCAGGCTGCCCACACCCGAGATAAGCACCTGAGCCTACCAAGCACTGGCTTGCGTGCCCCCGACCACATCTGCAACAAGCTGGGATTCTAGAATCTGCAGTTCTACTACTCTGACCCCTCAAGCCTGATTCTTGCCCTTCCTGATCATGTCTAGGCTTGGATGGCACACTTAATGTTGAAGACACTGGGGCTGATGATCTCTAGTGAGCCTGTTGTCGGTGCTCATCACCGAACCTCTGCTGAGAGAATCTGTGATCCTCAGTCCTGGCCCTATTGGCCTCCCTCTCCCTCGAATGTGCCGCCCCCATCTGCTGGGCATACAACACTATGTGAGGGAAGTCTATATCCTAGTGAAACATAGAAAATCGGCACTCCTTTTCCAAATACCCTGCTATACCATCCACAAATGTACTCACCCGCGCCCTCTGGTCAGTCACTAACTCCGGGGCATATTTCGATAGGTGAGTGAACTCAAGGGAATACTCTTGCACTATCATCCTTCCCTGCTTCAAGTTTACAAACTCAACTTCCTTCAGCTCCCTCATCTCTTGAGGGAAGAACCAATCTAGGAATGCAACCTGAAGCTCCTCCCACGTGATCGGACCTGCTCTTGTGACCCTACTATCCTTCCACTGGCGAAACCAGATATGCGCAACCTCCTTCAACTGGTAGGAGGCCAACTCTGTACACTCAACACTACTCACCCCTATGACTTGGGTGATCTTGACAATCTCATCAATGAAATCATGCGGGTCCTCATCTACCTTGGACCCCAAGAACTCCGGGGGGTTCATCCTCAAGAAGTCTCTGACTCGAGTCGCTGCTGCATTTCCATTCTGCGGAATATGCGCAACGGCCTACTAATTTACCTGAGTGGTCAATGCCTGTGTAGACATCTAAATAGCGGCATAGAAGTCAACATGAGCAGCTGGCTCCAATGCTTGAGGCTCCTGAACTGGTGGGGCTGGCTGATGCCCATAACAATTTCCATCCTCGTGGCCTTCATCACCTCCATTCCTTCTTTCATTCATTCTTCTAGGAGCCATGATTCTGCAATCGCGAATAGCACAAATTAGAAGGATAGAAAGACTTTTCATCACACGACATAAATCATGAAAGAAGGGAACATTTCCTAACCGTCTCATAGATTTTTCATCATAAGTGTGGCGCGCTTCACACCCACGAAAAAGATTCTCCCTAACGCAGCTTTTAGACTCCCTAGGACACATCAAACATATGGCTCTGATTCCAACTTTTTCACGACCCGAACAGATGCCTGGACAAAGGACCCCGAGAGACCCCAAGTCGACCCATGAAATAAGAATACATCTAACTCATTCAATAAACTAAAGAAATCATCAATATAACTCAGCAGAAGTCTAACTTATCATAACATCAGAATAAGCATCCGAAGCTAAACACATACATAAGTCTAAAAAGCCTTTAATCTGGACGAGTTGATGGGACAAGACCCCAACTAACTCAACAATACTGAAGCTGAAAATACATAAGGAACTTAAACTCTTGCCCTCGAAGGATGAGGACTCACCAACCGAGTAGGAGCTGACTCTAACAATCGACTACGAATGGGGTTGAGCTTGGGAGCTAGGTTCTGTATCATGAAATGATACAACATAGTATGCGGTCAGTACGTGGAATGTGCCGAGTATGCAAGGTAAGTAAAACCGCTTAAGTAAAGTAAATCATTTAAAACATTTTATAACATCTCATAAGCTTTCAAATCTGAGAGGAAGGACTGCATGCATTAATTCTGAAATCATAATATTTTCATAATATGACCATGCATAGCTTCATAACATCATAACTGACTCGAATAACTCAAAGATAAAATATGACATTTATAGAAAAGATGAACAATGAGTCAAACCTTGCTTTTAGAACATGCATGCTTAAAGTAATAATCATGAGTAATGAATATGCAAATTTGAATCATGTAGACAATGCGAGACTCGTCACTAACCAACATACCACGATAGAGCTTACGTGGTCCCAACTATCACACTCAAGTGGGCAGAGCTGTCCAAAACCTTGCCAGATCTAAGGACGCTACCATGATATCAATATAAAGCTCAAGGGCCAATAGGGTCAGGGATAGCTCACAAGGGAGGTCCCAATAATATTATAGTATCAACCTATATTGGTGCATAGTTCTGGGGCATAGGGTGATCGACCCTTAACCTGCTCGGCGCTAGACTATTCTCCCAAAAATATGCAATGCTCGACATCGTATATAATGAAGCGCAACATCGTTTATTGATAGAGCTCAACATCGTCTATTGAAGAAGCTCAACGTCGTCTATTGATGAAGCTCACAATGAAATCATGCATAACTCAACATTGTATGAAATGAAGCTCAATATAATCCTTTGACAAAGCTCATTAGTGAAATCATGCATAGACTCGACATTATATGAAAATGAAGCTCAACATTAACATACATCTCAATTTATGAATTTATGCATATGAGAAGTAATATTTCGAACATACCATAAGCTCAAATATAAGTGGGAGCATCTACTCCAAGTCATGTGGTAAGCTATATGTAGTACTATTTAACTCAACATACCACAAGCTAATCATATTAAATTTGGGAGACTTTGCTCCAAACAAGGTGGTAAACTTATTTTGGGAAAACTCATCATTTTAAATCAACATGTGGGCATTGCCCAAAGCCTTATCATAATTGGATCTACTGAATTCATTTTGGAAAAAATATCATAATCATGGTTAGCTTTAGAAACATGCTTTTCATCATCAAATCTCTTCAACATCATATATTCATCGTCATTCTCTTCTTGCATGAACTTCTCATCCATGGGTATTCAATTTCATAATTTAGAAAACAAATTTGGATTAAAAACAATTTAAAATCTTCCCAAGTTTCACAATTCATCAATAAAAATAGAATCTAATCATACTCATGTATAGATATTAAAGAATTATGCAATTGGGTAAAAAACCCATACTTGATCATAGGTGATTTTCATGATTTAAATAGAAATTGGGCAAGGGTGTGGAAGGAGACATCCACTAATAACCTTACATACTTGGGAGATATGGTTTTGCCACTTCTCTAATTGCCCAAGATGAGATTCCAATGGAAACCTTCAAAACTTGCTCTAAATCCTCTCTTCAAACTCTCAAATTTGCATGCATGGAATGAACTAGCTTAGAACAGGCTTTCCCCTCTTAATACCCTTTAAAACGAGCCTTAAAAGACGTAGTATAGGCCCCTAGGACTTAGGAATTATGGAAAAGCCCTTACAAAAATCGCAGAATTTGGCTGAATGTCAGTCCCCACGAGGGACTGGATGACTCGTGCTCACAGGCCATAACTCGTGGTCAAGAGTCGTCTGGTACACTGCTCGAAACACCTAGGGGACCTCACGAAATACACCACGACTCATGGTGGGTGACCACGATTCGTGGTCACCATCTGTGGCTTCTACTTCCAATTGCCTCTGTGCCAACAACCAGTCTAGGCCACGGGAGACCTCACGAGTCGTGAGGCCTGAACACGACTCGTGGTCATGCCCGTGGTCTTCTAAACATATCCTTCCAACCCTTCTGGACCACGAGTCACTTCATGACTCAAGGTCACTCCTCACCATTTATCCTGTGACCTGGTGCAAAATTTTAGTTTTGCACCATAATATTGAAAAGTTAATAACTAAGATTCCAATTCCAGTAGTTTAGTGAATCACTATGCCTACAAGATTTCTGTGATGTGGTCCCACTTAGCTCATAGGTTAGGCCAAAATTAGGATACATTCTAGGAAAATCAAACTTCCATCGAAGAGAAGAAATTAAAGGCTTTCATAAAAATTTCTCGTTTTGACTCCCGGATCTGATCCTTGGGTTCCCGGTGTATAACATATGTCCTTCAATACAATGGTTCGTCGTTTCTTACCATGAGTTGTCTTACGAATCGTGGTTAGTGAATCCATCTTGCACACTCTCTTAAGTCCATCTCATGGTTCATCATCACAACCTGTCACTTATCATAACGAGTCGTTACATCCTTTGTAGTCTCTAAAATTATGATCCATACTCTTTGAATTTTATCCTATGACTCGTCACTACGTTCCGTTACATGTCACCACGAGTCGTCACTTGACTCGTTTGTTCTATAAAAGACTTAACCAATTTCTAAACTTCTGGCTCATGATGAGGCACAAAATGGGTCATTATTTGACATCACGACTCATCACATGAGTCGTTACATCTAGGTCCTGAAAAGTTACACTGACTACCTACCACGAGTCTGACCATGACTTATGGTACCATCTAATGAGTCGTACCATGACTCATTTTGAGGGGAAAAATTTTCACTTTCCTGTTGATTTCCTACTTCAAGTCTAGGGTATGATCTTAGAGACTTTTGGGTTGTTACATCCTGGCTTTGAATGTGTTATGGCCCTCTCGCAACTGAAAAGTAAATATGATTGCCATCTTTGCATTTGAATGTGTGATGACCCTCTTGGAAAACTAAAAATATAATAGCTTTTTGACTATGAGCGTCACTCTTTATTGGTATTTAATGTGGCAAATATATTCTTTTTTAGACGTCATCCTCCACTTGCGCAGTAGGTACCCACCTTTGTCGGGGGGCCAATATAGTGTTACTTGTTACTTCTTTGGTCAAGAGAGACTTTTATGCCAATTTATTCAATAATACCTATGAATATTTCTCTTTTGAAAAAACTGAGTAAGTTGATAAATAATTCTCTCGCAAGAACCTTATGACAACCTGCATCCACAAAAAAATCATTAGTTTTTGCGAAACTATTTTGTGTTGACTTCTTTTGGTCTCCTTGATCCTTGTCTTGACAGCTCAGCAATTTACTCGACCCTCCAGGTTATGATAGAGAGAAGACAAAATAAAATATTTTTAGGAAGATAGCAATGATTTTAAAAAGTAATTTTGAGGAAAACGATTCTAGAAAAATCTCAGCCAATTGGCTATCATGACATGCACAAAACGAACGGACATCCACTATTTTGGAACTTAATATGTAAGGAGACTTGTTGGAAATTAAAGATTTTCTGAAGCTTTGTCTTAGATGGAGAATGAGGTTCTCGGATTTCTTGTTTGTGCTTGATGAAATTTTGAGTCTTTATCAAAATTTATGCCCTAGTTATGGCTTCGAAGAAAGCTAATATTATTGATATGAGAACTGTCCTCGTAGAGATTCTGCCCTAGTTGCATATTCAAAAAATAATCTTCGAATTTGTCTTTACGAGAATATTTAGTCTGGTGGAATTGTTGAAATTCTTTTTAAAAAATCTGCCCCAGTTTCCATTATGAAGGGAAATGGAAAACTTACAGGGAATATGACCAAGCCAATATAGTTCCTACGTATCCCATTGAGGTAAGAATCGGGTCAAACATAGTTTAAATAATAAGAAACACCTTTTAAACTAGTATGAAACATTACAAAACTTACAAGCAAATATGTGATTACAAGAGAAGAAAGAAAAGAAAAAAATACTCTTCAAATGTAATATCTCTTGACAACATCTGAATTGATTGGTCTCGGCTACTGTTGGCCATCCATTTCTTCTAGAATCAAATAACCTTCTGATAGAGCTTTTCGAACCACATAAGGACCTTTCCAACTTGGTGGAGATTTCCCTTTATACTCATTTTAATGGGGGAAAATGCGCTTCAACACCAATTGGCTTACTTTAAGATTTCGAGCTCTTACTCTTTTATTGAAAGAGCAAATCATCCTTTGTTGTTATAGCTGACCATGACATACTGCACTCTTTCTCTTCTCATCAATAAAAACAAGTTTTTTTAGTCTGGTATGCACCTATTCACCGTTGTTTAATTCATCTTCTTCAACGATCCTTAATGAAGGTATCTCGACCTCAACAGGCATCATTTCTTCTTTTCCATATACTAGAAAATAGGTAGTTTCCCCAATTGAAGTTCTGATCGTTTTTCAAAATCTTAATAGAGCATGAGGCAATATCTCATGCCAAGATCTATGATTGTTAACCATCTTCCTAAAGTTCTTTTTGATATTCTTGTTGGCAAATTCTATGGCTCCATTCATTTGAGGGTGGTAAGCGGTTGAATTACAGTAAATAATCTTGAATTGCTGACATATCTCTATCATCAGATGGATATTTGAATTAGCTCTACTGTCTGTGATGATTGACTTGGGTTACAAAATCGACACATCAAATTATTGCAAACGAAATCAGCTACTACCTTCTTCTTCACAGTTTTTTATGAGGAAACTTTCACCCACTTGGTGAAATAATCAATGCCAACTATAATGAACCTGTGTTTATTGGAGGCGGGTGGTTTGATAGGTCCGATGACATCCATGCCCCAGGCTGTAAATGGCCATGGAGAGCTAATCGTATTGAGCTCGTTTGGAGGTACCTTCTAAATTCTCTATGTATTTGGCATTTGTGGAAGTTTTGCATAAACCGACTACAGTCATTCATTCTCTATAGTAATCCAGAAATATCTAGCTCGCAGAATCTTCTTAGCCAATATGAATCCACTTATGTGAGGTCCACATGTTCTGGCATGTACTTCGTCAAGCAACTTCGTGGCTTCAATGGCGTCCACACATCGTAGGAATCCCAAATCTGGAGTCCTCCTATAAAGGATTTCCCCATTTAAAAAAAATTATTAGCCATTTGGTATATCATCTTTTTCTGATTAACTATTGCATATTCAGGATATGCCCCTACTTCTAGATACCTTTTCATATCAAAGTTCCATGGCTTCCCATCTGGTTATGATTCAACTTGTGCATAATATGCAAGTTTCTCTTTCACCTTTATCTCCAACGGGTCAATATAGCTTTTATATAGATGTTGTATCATGGAGTATATAGTAGCTAAAGCATTAACAAACTCATTATGTATCCTTGGGATATGTCTGAACTCAATCTTTCTGAACCTTTTGCATAATTCTTGCACTAGTTCTATGCATGGTGTAATCTTGGAGTTTTTTAATGCCATTCTCGTTGAACTTGATGAATCAACAAGTCAGAATCATCGATAACTAGCAATTCTTGAATATTCATATCAAGAGCCAATTTGATGTCGAGAATACAAGCTTCATATTTAGCCATATTTTTTGTGCATGGGAAGCAAAGTTTGGCTGTTAACGGATAATGTTGACCAATTTCTATAACCAATATTCCTCCAATTCCTGAACCTTTAAAGTTGATTGCACATTCAAAGAACACCCTCAAGCCAAGATATGCTTCTAAAATATCTTCTTCTATGAGCAATACTTCTTCATCTGGGAAATAGGTTTGGAGTGGCTCATATTCTTCATCAACTAGATTTTTTGCAAGATGATCAGTTAGGGCTTGTCCCTTGGCCGCTTTCTGAGTCATGTACATGATGTCGAACTCACATAGCAACATTTTTTAGTTTGCATATTTTCCTATCGACATTTCCTTCTGAAATATATACTCAAAGAGTCCATCTAGGAAATAAGATATGTTGTATATGAAGACAAATAATGTCTCGGTTTTTGGGCAATCCAGGTCAAAACACAACAAGTTCTTTCTAATAGAGAATAACGAGCCTCTTAAGGAGTGAACTTCTTTCTCAGATAATAAATTGCTCGCTCATTCTTCCGAGTCTGATCGTGTTATCCCAAAACGCATCCAAATGCATTGTTTGAGACCAATAAATGAAGCATCAATGGACTTTTTTCCCTTGTCTTTAGAAGTGTCAAAGGATTTCTAACACTCTTTCATCCATTCGATTGGTGTGTCTTTCTTCAACAACTTAAAAATGGGTTCACAGATAATCATTAACTAGGCTATGAATCGGTTGATGTAATTAAATCTTCCCAAGAAGCTCATTACTTCTTTCTTGGTCTTTGGAGGAGGTAACTCTTAAATTTCCATGACTTTGGAAGGGTCAAGCTTAATCCCCTTGTACTGACTATGAAACTAAATAACTTATCAACTGGCACTACAAAAGCATATTTGCCAGGGTTTGACTTCTAGTTGTACTTGCGGAGCCAATCGAAGAAATTCTTCAAGTGAGCTAAGTGATTCGAACTCTCATAGGATCTGATAATGACATTGTCCACATATACTTCAATCTTCTTGTGGATCATATCATGGAAGATAGTGGTCATGGCTCTCATATAAATGGTGCCGACATTCTTGAGACCAAACAACATCACCCTATAATGATAAACACCCTAAGGTGTGACGAAAGTCTTCTTCTCTACAACTTCTTCATCCATTAGGATCTAATGATATCCTATGAAATAATCCCCGAATGAGTGCCTCATGCTTGGCACAATTGTCAATGAAGATGTGGATGTTGGTTAATGGAAAGTTGTCTTTTAGACTAACTTTATTAAGATCTCTGTAGTCCACATAAATTCTAATCTTTCTATCCTTCTTCAGCACTAGGAAAATGTTAGCTATCCATGTCGGATACTTTGTAACTTAAATAACTTTAGCTTGAATCTACTTGGTAACTTCTTTTTTGATTCTCAGGCTTAAGTCTGATTTGAACTTTCGAATTTTTTTCTTCACATAACTAAACCCTAATCAATTGTAAACTTGTGGAAGACAATGTCTGTGCTTAGCCCCTATATGTCTTCATAAGACCAAGCAAATATATCGATGTATTCTATTAGCAAGTTAATCAACTCTCTTTTTTGTGACTTTGTCAGGTGAATGTTGATCTTAGTCTCTTTGACTTGTTCCTCATCTCCCAAATTTATAGTCTCAGTTTCATCAAGGTTAGGCTTTTCCTTATCCTCGAATTGTTTGAACTCCTCTGTAATGTGTTTTGACGTCATGGATTCTTCATGATATTCCTCAATCTCATCACTGTCAGATTTAACTTGTTCATTGTAATTGTGACATGTCATGATATTGGAAGATTTAAAATCATTTTTATTGTGTAAACAACAAATCAAATAAATAATTTAAAACATAAGAAAATGAGTAAATCATAATAAAAATTGGAATAACATGAGGCGTTTCATTGAATTTAAAAACACTGTTAGACTTTGTCTATGACGCACAAAAGTATTGTACATGCCTTTTGGAAAAGTAAAACCAGTACTAAGGAACATAAAAACATAAATGGTGGATGTTGGGCCTCATCCAGACTACCATCGATTTCTGTTGAAGGGTCCCTGATGCCCCAAGTCAAATGTAATTGAAAAGACTTTTTTGATATTTCAAGGTGGAATCTCGAAAGTGACGGTAGTCAGTTTCATCATGAAACTTCCAAAAATCCTGGTCAAATGCGAACATTGTTATTAGAAAAATATGCCCTAGAACATGTTATTAAATTGAGTGAGAGGTCCCTTTCGGGCGGCATTTTACTATAGGTTTATAATCTACCCTTGTGTTATTCCTGTTGAAGCAAATACTGGGGGTGGGTGTAGGGCAGATGATTTTAAAGCGGACTCCCCATTCATTAGATAGAGAAGATTACCAAGATTTCATGATCCGCTGCCGAATTTATTTCAATTCGAAGAGCTCGGATCGAATCGGTATAGACTTCCTAATAACGCATTAAAAACTAGAATCCCTTATACTACTAGTCCTTGCCTTGGGAAAAGGTTCGAAACTAGGCATACCCTCCATCTCTATCAAACTCACATCTTTTATATAACTAAGTCAATCAGTACTATAATGAATCTCTTGTTTTATTGGGGGTGAAGTCTGAGTGATCCACATGATAATGATGCACAATATGGCCCTCTGATAGAATGGGTGACGTCATTCTTAAGGGTAAATTGTCATTACTTGTTAGTTAGCACCACCTTCATAGAGAGTAATCACTGAATAAACTCCAAGGGTTTTCTTTATACTACAGTTCTTTCCTAAGGAGCATTTTTTTAATTTTATTTGTGTCGAACCGGGTGACATTTTCCTACGATGGATTGAAAGATGACTTTCTTAAGGGAAAATGTTAAGTATTGAGTCTTTTTGAGTCTGTTGGGCACTTTTTTTAAGATGTACCACCAAATTTCTTTCTTGGAATTTCACATGAGTTTTGAAAAAATGATGGGGCACTTAAATTTGAAATCTTGTCATGGGTTATACATTTATTGCTTGGCATTTTAATTCATAAAATAGCTTGTCTAAAGTCATACTCTTAATGTGATTTAGAAATTGTGAACTCCTTGGATTATAATGCCTTGTGTGGTGAGTCCTTTGGCTTAATTCTTGTGTATGCATTATTATGTAGAACTTGCCCTAGGTGTGATTCAAAGAGAAAGTTTAGATGATGTGCACTTAGAACATGATCTTAGGCTTTCTTTTGATAGTCACTTCACAAAAAATGACCTCCTTGAAAATAAATCTTTGATAACCAATGTTTGAGCCTCAGACCCTTTCTTGGACATCACATTACAGGCCTAATCACCCTTTTTAATCCTCTTCTTTGGCACCTATCCTCACTAGTTTCTATTTATGAAAGAATGAAAATGGGGATTAAAGCCCAGGAGACGGGGAGAGATAAGAAAATGAATCGAAATGAGGTAAAAGCCTTAATTTAGGGGTTTGCAGGAAAAGGGGAGAAATATAAAAGCTTCAATGTGAGATAGCACCAATATTGTAATGAAATGAATGAAATGGTTGGTTAAAAAAACAAAAAACGTCAAATCATTAAAATTGACAGAATAGTTGAAAGGTGTTACCTCTTACTTAGATGAGGCTAAATGTGGAATTCAAAGGTATTATAAGGGTGTCTCTTGCTAAACAAAAGATGAAGATGATGAACAATGAGAGATAAGGTGGAGTGATCTTAATAGTGTGATAGGATGTTAAAAGTGTTCACAAAAAGGCATTGGGGAGGTTCTAGTCACTAGAGCTAATCATTTGTCCTACACTTACCCCCAACCTTCATGATAATCCGCAAGTCCTTAGTGATTTTGAGTGTAGAAACTCTACATTAGTGGCAAATTACACGTAGGACAATCCTATGGATCAATTTAAATGCACGTGAATTTCTTTGTGAGAGTGAGCATATTTGCCTTATCATATAATCCCTATGCATGAAATTCTTGAAAATGTATGGGATCCTCTCTTTTCGTGAGTTACATCACTTCCTTTGGGTATACTTAAAAGTGTTTTCAAGTGAGAAATGTGAATAAGACAAGTGTGTAGTGAACTTTAAGACAAGCTTTGAATGTGAATTGTCAATGATATGAGATGCTCCTTTAGCTTGTTTTGGAAATGAACTATGGCCCTTGTTTGAATGAAATGAATGCATGTAAGATATGCTTAATGATTGTGGTCACCTATTGAAGCTTGTGCAACATATTTTAAATCGTTTCTTCTTTTTGAGTTGGTGTGTGATTGTTGGGTTGTCTTAAGTCTTAATGGTTTGTGTGCAACTCTTATGATGCTCCAAGCTTAGTAAATTCTATTTGAGAGAGAATTCCATTCTTGAGGACAAGCAATGGTTCAAGTTTGGGGATTTTGATGAGTTGGTAATTTACCAACTCATTCGACTTTTAAAGCATGACCTTTTGCTTGACTTTCAACTCATTTAAGAAGGTTTTATGCCCTTTTTCTTCTCTATGTAGGAATTTGAAGGAAACAAAGATAATGAAAGATTCAAACTCAAAAAGAGCTACTAAATACATGCTTTTAATCAGCGAAATGCGGATCTAGACTTGCAAAATGCAAGTAAAATGCAGGTGGGACTGTTTGCACCGGTGCTTCGCAGGTTCGCACTGATGCTTCATAGTTAGGCGCCGGTGCTTCACAAGTGGGCACCGGTGCTTTGCAGGTTGGCATCGGTGCTCCACAGGTTGGCACCAGTGCTTCGCAGGTTTGCACCGGCTGTTCACCGGTGCTTCACAGGCTAGCACCTGCTAAACATAGTTTGAAGTGCAAATGACCCATTTCGCTGGTGGAAGGAAAAAAACATCCAGGAAGGGTCTCAAAGCTTCTAGAAGACTCCAAGGACAATTGGGGAAAGTTATGCACAATAAAATATAGATATTTATGACCCTTATTTTACACCACACACCATAACATATTCAATTTTAGAGAGAACAAAAACACCATAAAATTGTAGTGATAGAATTAACTTTTCTTTTTCCTTATCTTTAACCCATTTTGGGGGAATTCCATCATTGTGTAAGACCTTGTAAATAAAATTTGTGAAACAATATGATGAACTTTGAGGGAATTCCTCTTGGTATTCTCTCTCTCTCTAGATATGAGTAGCTAATTTGCTAGCTAGGGGTTTCTGCATGGTGGGTTTGTAAACATGAATATGTATTGATTAATTGTTCTTGGATTATAATTGCAAGTATAGATCTATTATTTGCTTGAGAAAGTGATGAGTTGGTAATTTACCAACTCATTAGGCTCTTGAGAAGCTTTAAATTAGTTTTCAAGTCATTTAGATGAATTTTATACCCTTTTTGCCTTTTTATGTACAGGTATCTGAGTTGAAGAAAAAGAGCATGAAGTGGAGTAAAAAGGATGAAATCAGGTGAAAACCGGTGCCACACCGGAGGACACCGATGAAACGCGGGTCAAACGCAGGTGACCACTGACCGGAAGACAATGTGCAACCGGCGGCCGCGGATATTAACCAGCGACTTGCCAGTCAAAGTGCCTACCGGTGCATGTACTTTCTGGAAGAAGGAGTAAATGAAATGGCGGATCACAGATTGAGGCCGACAAACTGCCGAAACTATTGTCTAATGGGCAAGTAGAATCATTGGATGTGCAGCAGATGATGGACTTCGGTTCGCAGAATACAACTGGCGAATTGTCAGTGCCCCCACAAGTGACAAGACACCTAAACAGGGGAAATTACGTCCAGCATTGGAAAAAGAGGAGATTGGTTACCCTATTTTTGAATATAGTCTAGAAGAAAGTACTTTGTATATAACTTTTATATTTTTTAGCTTTTTGAAATTCCTTTTTTCTGGGAAAGAGAAGAACTCCATTGGAGGAGATTGCTGAATATTGCTTTTCTTATTTTCTTCTTCTTCCATTAGCAAAGGTATAACCATTGTTGCAGAAATATTTTGAGTTTGATTTTTCTTGCTCTTACTAATGAAATCATTGAGTTTATTGATGAATATACTCTTTAGTTTTTTAATCATGAGTAGCTAAATCATCAACTAGAGATATGTGATGATAGGTGCTTAATTAGATTGGGTATTTCTAGATTCATCTTAATATTGCTTAATTACTGTAAATATGTTGACTTCTCTCTAATTCATAATTGATGATCCATACTAGAAAATGTGGGTTTAATTTTCTTACTTGATTTAGCTTTAAAAAAATTCAAGTATTGAGAGAGAATTTGATGGTGGAATGGATGTGATTGTGTGGAGTTTGGTTAGAAATAGTCAAAACCCAAGTTCACAATCCTAATTAGTAGGTGATGGCTAGAAATGGCTAACCCAAACTCTATTGGGCTAATTGAATTATGTCTTGAGGTTTGAAAGGAATCAAGGAGAAGGCATCCATGAGGTTGAAAAACATAGGATGTCATCTTTCCCAAGGTTATTTTCTCTTATTCACAAAGATTTGATGAGCTAGTATATCCTTATTTTAGTACCCTATCTACACCACACCTCTCCTCTTCTCTCATTATTGTCTATCAATTTTGGTTATTTTTCTATTTTGGCAAGCTGGTTTGAAATCCAAAATATTTTTAACTCCATTTTCCCCCAAGAATTTTCTGTTCTATTTTCCTCAATTGGTGAGAATTAATTCAAATTTCCTAAAACAACACTTGTGCAAATCATTCACTAGTCTCTGTGGGATGCAACCCTGACATGAGTCAAGAATATTTTTGTAGATACAATGATCGCTTATACTTTCTCTAAACGAGGAGTGTATTTGAGCGTTATTAGAAAGAAGGGTGAGAATTGGATAAGAAAATAATAGGGAGGATTTGGAGTGTTGATGTATGGGGTTAAGTTAGAGATAGTCAAAACCCACAGTCCCACTACATTAAATTTGGCCTTGGGGTTCGAGAAAACCCAAAGAATAAACATTCTTGTGGTTGAAAAATGAGGAAATGTGCTTTATCCACTGCTATCTATGCTAAATTTTAATCTAAGGCAATGAAGTAAACCTCAGCTTAGTTGTTAGCCCATCAATAGCACACCTCTATCCATCTCACTTGTGATTGCAACAATTGGAATCCCCCTCACTTAGCACTAAGTTAGAATTTGATATTGTTTTTCCTTTTTCCCCTATTTTTACTTTTCAAATATTAAACAACGATGCATTGTAGTTTGAATTAGTTTGTAACTCTTGAACTATCAACTCAATTCCTTGTGAGATTCGACCCCAAAACCTATCGGATATATTTGTTTTACCAACAATCATTCACACTCTCTCCTGGTGAGGAGTGAATTTGGATGTTATCAATATTATGCACATGCTTCTCTTCTTTAACTCTCCACTCCCTCTCCTTTTCCTTATAATGGTCAAATTTAGGATTTTCTATAATAATAGGGTAAGGCTCGGGTAGTGTGAGGTATGAAAAATGGGAGCTAGTGGCAATATCTGGTCAGCAGGTGGATTTTGGACAGTGAGTGTGGGATTTTGATATGTGGGTGGTACAATTTGTAGATGATTGGTATTTTAAACTGGATTTGGGGCAACTAGAGGTGGGGTTTGATATGAACTGCTAGAATTTAGTGGATTTTGGTTACTTAAATCAATGGTGGGCGATTTGGTCATTAAAGTTTTAGGTGAAGTGGTATGGGTAGGGA
This sequence comes from Datura stramonium, assembly GCA_018107945.1. Taxonomy (NCBI): domain Eukaryota; kingdom Viridiplantae; phylum Streptophyta; class Magnoliopsida; order Solanales; family Solanaceae; genus Datura; species Datura stramonium. Next base: position 89,240 of record JACEIK010003782.1, on the reverse strand, counting down.
AGTAATATGGTAACGGAGAGCTTAGAGAAGGAAAAGAAGGTGGAAGTCTTCTTGTTGCAATGGCTAATCTAGCCAAATTTTCAGTCTATTGCAGTTCTTCCTGCATCACTGTAAATTGTTGCGCTAGTTGCGCAATCAATTCATTATGGTCAATTACTATTAAGTCCCTGAGGGATACATCCGTTAAATCAGTCTGTTCAGTGGTGTTACCAGTTATTTTGCCTTTCCTTTTTGTTTAGTTATGGTTGGGGAAGGAATTCTTATTTGCTTTTGATCTAGTGTAGTAAGGATGTTCTGCTAGCTTCTTAACATACATCAATTTTTATTTATTGCCTGATAAAGTAAAAATAAATAAAAAGGAAAATATGTTACATTTCATTCATAAGAGTTAATACAAGATATCAGACAGAAAATAAACAAACACGTATCACTTTATCAATGATGAACCCGCCCATGGGTGATTTTGAGTAAAGAGAAGTTTTACAGACAGGAGTTTGCCCATTGATTTTTGAGATAAGTGACGTTGACTTTTGTTGAATCTTGATCCTCTCGATACCTCGTTTGTTACTTTTCTAACCCTTGTTGCCAATGAATTTTCCAACTTTTCCGCGTAATAGGGGAATAAAGCTTCTTGAAGATAGGGATAGTATTTTAGAGATTTTTTTTAGTGAATAGTTTTTAGGAGAAACTTGGAAGACTTAGAGTATTTTGGTCGGACTTTTTGTGTAGTGAGTTTATTTTTTTGCCTAAGCACTCTAGAAAAATAGGAGTGGTTCAATTCACCTCTGATCTAAGCAACATATATAAGCATATAAGGCAATTATAGCAAACAATAGCATGTAAAATCATGTAAAAGTTTACATGTACTAAATGTTGGGTGACTCTTTTATGCCCAGGGTAGGCCTAGCAAATTGAAGAATGTATATGTCATTTTTAAATCAATCCATTATCCCCAAAATATGCTTTCATTAATAAAAAATATAAGAGGCATAAGTATTTACAACCGAAATAGCACATGGAGATACATTTTCAAGGGAAGTAAAAATGTGAAACAAGCAATCCCATGTAGGGTATAGCAATAGATAAGTCTAACACCTCGAAGGTCCTTCATCGGTTCTTGCTTTATTAGCCTTGTCCACTTCATACCATATGAAGTACCTGTCAATGATCAAGTGACTCCCAGCCAACTGCATCTTACTTTCAAAACTCATCTTCTCTATATCATGACCTATTAGTTCTTGTGATCATCCAACTAAATCAAACAATTTCTAGCATCCCATAACTCTTGCCTGGCCTGCTTCAACTCTTCTTTCAAATGGTGTATGGTCAAAGCATTCTCCCTATGCTGCCTGCAATGAGCTATCTCACTCTCCTAATACTTTTATTAAAGCCTGTGGAGTCGAATTTGATGCTCGGATTCCTTATCAGCAATTTAGGTAGGCACATTCGGACCGAGTATGAGTGTTCCAGCGAGATTCTTCTTCAAACACTCTTTGTAAGTATCAGTACACTCAGGCCTGAACCTATTCTTGGACAAGAGCTCCCCAACTTCCCTCTGTCTCCAACCTCAGATGATTATATCTTTTAGTATTACTTGACCCTCTTTATGCTCGGTAATGTAACTAGTCATCTCTCCTACTTGACGTGTCTCTTGCCTTATGTAAAGTTGTCTAAGGACCCTAGCGGGAACATAAGGTTGAGTACCCCTAAGGCCCGCAAGTACTAAGAAAGGAAATTTGTTACCTCTAGTAGTGTACTTTCTAGGGTGTAGATCCATGATTGAACATTGCACATTGTTGTCTCTCAAACTACTAAACTGTTTAAACCAAAACCCTTGAGTTGGTTTCCTTTGAAACTTGTTCATGGAAAGCCATTAGACTATGAAATGCGAAGTGATCCATCCTCATTTGATGATCTGGTTCTTTGGGAGGAGAGGCTTTTAGAAAATGTTTAATCATCTACTATTTCAAAATTAGATTACATCCTTGGAAGAAGTGAGCTCCATTTTGTCAATTTCCTAGAGCCCAATAAATATCGGCAACAATCATAGGAGCCAAAATGTGATACTTAACTTCAGTTCCATACTCCAATCCATAAAAAATGGCATATGTAGCCATAACAACACTTTGGTAGATGGTGCCTCTTGTTCCTTAAGGAAACACCATAATCCAAAGTAGGCATACTGCGAATGCAAATGTTCCCCTACTTTTCCAATCCATTTCGGAGGCAAATTCATGTCCAATCTTCTTGAAAGCTCTATAGCATCTAAACCTATAATACAACTTACAAAGTGGGATATTTGGTCTTTCAAACCTACCAAACCAATCATCACTCACAAAAGAAAAATCCATCTTTGATTTTGTTGGCAGTTCCACACAATTATTATTAAAACATCGTTATCAGGCATTTTCTTCCTCTTGTTACACATAAACACACTCTCGTAGCTAGCCAAGACTTCATCAATAGTCAGGGTCAACTAAACATCCCCAAAGTAAAATATCATATTATTGATATTCCAAACTTGATTAAAAAATGCACCATTTTGGGCCAGGTCTTCATATCCATAAGGGAAGGCAAATATCCAATGTGCGTACTAATGATCGCTCTATCCTCCTTGTTCATGTATTTCCACCAAACTCAAAGATAATCGTCCGGCTCGGTCATAATTCTATATCTTTTTGTAGGGTATGGTTGGGTTATTTCTACAAAATAAACAAAGTAAGTTCCCTCTACCAAAATGATAATGGATTAATTCAAGCGGCATATACTCCTTCAATTTTAACACATATATCAGCTATACTTCACTCGTAACTAATAGATGCAAGGTGGGATTCTAATGGGCCCAATACCCCTTGAGTATTGGTCCATCCTAGGCCAATGCCTAAAAAATGAGTTTGGGCTTCGCTCTATCCTAGTGTCTAGAGTAGACTATTGAAATGGACTGCGCTCCAAGAGGACTACTTGGATTAGAAATATGATAGCCATTAGATGCATAACATTTTAATAAATTATCAAAATTTCAAGAAAAGGGTTATTTGTGAAACGGAGCCACGAGATCGCAATATCCCCTTAAAAATAAATAAAAAATGAGTGATGTTTGGCGGAAATATATCATGATATGCAATGACAGTTTATATAAAAATAAACCGATAAAGCATGATTTAACAAAAAAATAAGGGTTAGCCACAAAATGTTAGAATTTTTTTATTAGTGTTATACCCCAAGAACTCAAAGATCGGACCCGGGAGTTGAAATGGGGAAAAGATAAAAATTCAAGTTGCAGGCACATAACGAGTCATTGGACGACTCGTGAGATAAGCCTACAAGTCGTCAGGTGGCTCGTGGGGAAGGCTAGTGAAGAGCAGGGAGTTGGAGGATAAGGGTTCCCCACGGGCGAGGGAATGACTCGTGGTCAGTCACCATGAGTCGTTAGGTCAACCATGGGGTAAGGATGTGTGAAAAATAGAATAGGCCAACCAGTGTACTTAACGGGAGGAGGCCACTACTCGTCATGTCAGGCAATGAGTCGTGGTATGAGTCGTTGGGTGGAAGAAATTGGTATAAGGGAGGCAGTGTACTTGACGATTGGTGACCACGAGTCATGGTCACCACTACCGAGTCGTTATGTTCTCCTTCATGAGCCCTAAGTGTTTGACAAGCAGTGTACCTGACGAGCCAAGTAATGAATCGTTTGGGAACATAATGAGTCGTCAAGTCACCCATTAGGGTCACCTGGCAGTTATTCTCCTGCGATTTAGTAAGTGCTTTTTCATAAATTCCTAAGATCCTAAGGCCTAAACTACGACGTTTTGGGTTATGACTAGGGAAATCTAAAGGGGTTAAGTTCAATTTTCACTTCATTCATTCATGCATTCAAGGTAGGGGAATTGAGGGAGTGATTCAGGCTTAGCATTCATCAATTCATTGAAATTTCTTCTTGGGTTATCAAGAGAGGTTAAGAACTAGTAATCCTAGGTATGTAGGGTTCTCAATGGGTGATTTCTTCCACACCCATGCCTCTCCTCTATGATATTTTTTACAAAAGTTTCATTAAGAACTCATGGGGTTTTGAATTTGATTTACTTAAAATCTAATGATTTGACTATGGGTTTTGTGAATTTAAAATCTTATCATACTCTATGGGTTTTAATCATTTTTTTTATTTACATTAATTATACTATTATTGATTTGGAAGTTCTATGTATTTAAGACTAATTATGCATGTCCCATGATGAATCGATTTATGATCTACTTACCCATTGATGATATTTATAAGCCCATCATGAATTTATTATGTTACCTATTATGATTTTATGAAATTCAAGCTATATGCATGATTTACAAGTATGTATGAACCTTATGAATCATGAATTATGTTTTTGGCCTACTCACGGCCTTATGTCATGCCTAGATCACATATGTACAAGCATGTGTATGATTATCATGATTTAACTGGCCCATGAATTCATTTATGTTATACTATGAGCACTATATATGTTTTGGGAGTAGTATCGAACACTGAGTAGGTTCAGAGCCTAGGTTCTGCCATGGATCTCACAAACTACGTGGCACCATAGGTATGTTGGGACCTTCTATGGGACTGTCCCCGAACCAAATAACCCTTTTCATGGAAATATTACACTTTCATGGTTCTATCCTTGGCAAGGTATGAACACCCTCCCGAATAGAGTTACAATTCAGGCTTCATGTGTGCTCATATGGGGTATGTCGGTTAGAGAATCTCCCATTGTTCCTCCTATTTTATGCATGTTTATGATTATGTATATTGGCTCAAGTCATGTTCAATAAATCTTTCTTCTTATGATTATGAGTACGATTGCATTACAAATGTTTTGAAAACCTTAAGCCTTACGTTATGTTATGATGTTTATGATATGAGCATGAAGTCCTACTCTTATGATCATTTATGAATTTTATATGTTTTAAATGTCTGTTTTACTTACCTCACATGCTCAGAGCATTCCACGTTCTGACCGCATACTTTCTATGTTGTATCATTTCATGATATAGGGCACGACTCTCAGGCTCACCCTCCTCAGTAGCTTCTCAGAGTTTTCTATTAGCTTAGTTGGTGAGTCCTCATGTTCTGAGGGCCATATGTTTAGACTCTATTGTTTCTCTTTCAGTTTCAGTATCATAGGGTTAGTTGAGGAGTTGTCCTATCAACCCGTCTATCATGATTAGAGGCTTTTTAGACTACCAGTTGTATTCAACCGTCATGTATGGATTATGTATTGTCCTTTCTCCGTATTTATGTCATGTTTACGTTTTCTTATGTTAAGTCTTTCTCTTATGTGTTTGAATTATATGTATGCTCATGCCACGGGTTTATTTTTGGTCTCCTAGGGCTCCTTGTCCCCTGTCTACGATCGGGGTGTACGTTCAGTTCGTGACAAACTTGGTATCAGAGCCTTAGCTTTGAAGTGTCCTAGGGTGTCTGAAAGCCGCATTAAGTAGAGTCTTTTCATGGGTGTGAAGTATGAAGAAGAGGATACTATACGTTTAGGAAATTTTCCCTTCTTTAATGATCTATGTTACGCATTGAAGTCCTTTACTCTTCTAATTCCTGCTATTCGCGTTGCAGAATCATGCCTCCACGTCCAGTGAACTCTATAAGGAACGGTAATGGTAATGATCATGAGGATGCCTATGATGGTGAGCATCAACCAGCTCCACCCGTTCGCGAGGAGCACATACCAAAGCCAGCTACCCACGCTTAGTTTAGGGTAGCGATTCAGATGTTGGCGCAAGCCATGATAGCCTAGGTTCAAATTCAGACTGTAGCGTATTACCCGCATAATAGGAATACGGCAGCAGCCAGGGTGACGGATTTCTCGATGATGAGCCCCCCGAAGTTCACGGGGTCAAAGGTGGATGAGGATCCACATGATTTCATTGAGGAGATTCTGAAGATCACCTAGGTTATAGGGGTGAACAATGGAGAGTGCATTGACTTGAACTTCTACCAGCTAAAGGAGGTAGCTCACATATGGTTTACATAACGGAGAGATACCAGGGCAATGGGTGCAGTGATAGGCTGGGAGGAGTTTCACACGACATTTTTGGATGGGTTCTTCCCTTGGTAGATGAGGGAGCTCAAAGCGACCGAGTTTATTAATTTGAAGTAAGGAAACATGTCCGTTCAGGAGTACGCATTAGAGTTCACTCGATTATCCAAGTATGCTCCAGAGTTGGTGGCGGATCAAAGGGCTCGGGTGAGTCATGTTGTGCATGGGGTGGCGGACTACTTTGAAAAGGATTGCAGGATCACCATGTTTCATCGGGATATTGACTTCCCCTGTATTTTGTTGCATGCAGAGTAGATGGAGTCGGTCTACCAAAGGCAGAGGGAGGACAAGAGGGCCAGGACCGACAACTATGGGGTTTCTCAGGTCATGTCAGGGGGTGGACAGCGTTAGCAGTCCCAGCACAGGTCTATCGCTCTAGCTCCATCCTCGGCCAGCACGCCATCTATGTTCAAAGGAGATCAGAGGAGTAGGGCTTCAAGCTCGAGGGATAAAGGTAGCATGCAGGTGGAGCGCATTTTTCCATCTTGTGCAAAGTGCAGAAAGAATCATTCCAGGAGGTGCTTAGTTGGCTTAGATGCGTGTTTCAGGTGTGGCCAACCCGGGCACAGACTTAGGGATTGCCCCTTAGCTAGATCATGGGTTAGTGGGACCCGTGTGATAGCAGCCAGTTCTACCACTCTAGCAGCACGTCCCCCTCAGCAAGGTGCCTCTACTAGTTTAGCAGGCGGTCAGCGCCAAAACAGGTTTTATGCTTTAGTACCCCGCCAGGAGTAGGAGGCTTCACCAACTATGGTCACTAGTATGTTGTAAGTCTTCCATATTGATGTGTATGCCTTGTTATATCAAGGATCTACTTTTTCTTTTGTGACCCCTTATATTGCTAGTAGTTTTGGAGTTACCCCTGAAATCCTGTTAGAATCGTTCTAAGTCTCTACTCCAGTCGGTGATTAGGTTGTAGCTAGGCGAGTGTATAGAGGTTTCCCTATTACAGTATTGCATAAGGTCACCTCCGCAGATCTAGTAGAGTTAGCTATGACTGACTTTTACCTCATTCTGGGCATAGATTGGTTGTTTGCATGTTATGCTTAGGCTCAGTAGTCCAGCAGTCCAGGTCCTAGTTGGGCACCAGGTTCCAGTCATGCCTCCCAAGGCGGGGCGTGACAAACTTGGTATCAGATCAAGTCGTATCCCTGGGAATCTGCAATCCGTGCTAAGTAGAGTCTTTTCTATGGAAGTGTTGTGCACCACATACCATAGGCAAGAGGCTGCAAGGCATGATAGGATGGTTACTCTTTCTTCACATTCAGTCATGCCATAGAGCAGTACAATATCGGGTTGAGTCCCTAAAGCTTACTATACTCTTTGTTTACAGATAAAATGTCAGATCAGCGACATCCTATCACAGGCCGAAGATTGTATACAGCAGCAGGAGAGGGCACCAGCAGGATGCCCCAGTCTCCATTAGAATTAGCCAAATCTGATGGCGATACAGAGGCATCGTCCCGACCTTCTAAGCAGTCTCCACCCCATCAGGAGTCACTCGGGACGACACCACCACCGACAGTTCCTATACCTACACCATATGACCAGGAGGTCAGGAGTGCAGTAGTTATGTTAGCGCAAATTTTGGCTACTCAGCGCCAGTCAATGCCACCTACAGCGATAGAATAATTAGGTGGGCCTGGTAGTTCGAGGGTCCGAGAATTCCTGGCACTAGGTCCCCCACAGTTTACCGAGACAGATCGAATAGAGGAACTCCAGGACTTCCTAGATTAGATGTAGAGGATTTTCTGGGTAATGCATGTTACATCTATAGAGTCGGTCGAATTGGCGGTATTCCGACTGCAAGATATTGCTGTGTTGTGGTATGAGAGTTGGGAAAGGTCTAGATGGAGAGATGTTGTCCCTCTGACCTGGTCCAGCTTTTTAGAGGCCTTCCTGGACCGTTATCTACCACGAGATATCCGACAGGCCTGGATGGACCAGTTTTTACACCTGGAGCAAGGGGCGATGAGTTTTCGAGAATACGCCCTGCAGTTCGATTCTTTGGCCCACTATGCTCTGGCCTTTGTAGACACCATGCCATCCAGAGTCCACCGGTTTATTATGGGGCTGAACCCAGAGTATATTGAGGCATGTATGATAGCTACTTTGTGGGAAGATACGGATATTTCTCGAGTGCAGGCTTTTGCTCAGACTATTGAGGGCCTTAGACAGTGGCAATAGGATAGCAGGAGAACAAGTCAGGAACAGCGCCGCAGGGACAGGTCAGATTAGTTACAGGGGGAGATTTGGAGAGGGCCTAGGCCACGGTCTTCAGATAGGCCACCTAGACCCCCGCCTTCATCACAGCAGCAGAGGGGTAGATTTAGTCGCCAAGGACAGTCAGAGTCCGGAGGAAGTTCTCTAACAGTAGATTCACCCCAGCAGAGGAGAGCAGAGTAGAGCAAGTATACACCACCACTTTGCCCTATTTGTAGCCGACGCCACTCTGGAGCTTGCAGATATGGCTCCACAGGGTGTTATATATGTGTACAAGAGGGTCATGTGATGAGAGATTGTCCAACCAGGGGTCAGGGTGACCGGGATAGACAGGACAGGGCATCAGCAGGGTCGAGAGCTCCAGAAGCCCCGGTAGAGCGCAGGCCCTCATTTTCAGCAGGTAGAGGCAGAGGCAGATCAGGGGCCTTTAGTTTAGTTGCGGGCCTAAGCTGTACCTATGCATTACCAGGGAGACAGGATTTAGAGGCGTCTCCAGATGTTGTGAAAGATATGATGAATATCTGCTCTCACCCTGCTTATGTATTAATCGATCCAGGATCTACCTTGTCCTATGTTACCCCATTAGTGTCTCAAAAGTTCAGTATTGTACCAGAATTTCTTCGGCAACGCTTTTCAGTATCTACACCCTTCGGTGACTCTATTATAGCCAGAAGGGTTTATCGAGGGTGTACAGTAGAGGTTGCTAACCGTCAGACCACATTAGATTTGGTAGAGTTAGAAATGGTTGATTTTGACACCATTATGGGTATGGATTGGTTAGCTCCATGCTATGCCATGTAGAATGTTGGACCAAGACAGTCCGATTCCATTTTCTAGGGGAGGTAGTACGAGAGTGGAAGGGCAGTACAGCTACGCCAAAAGGTAGGTTTATTTCCTATCTTTGGGCGAGAAAGTTGATAGCCAAGGGGTGCATTTACCACATT
>JACEIK010003782.1:35250-54540 GCA_018107945.1 Datura stramonium | reverse complement strand
CCAGAGCCAGGTGAAAAGTGTGATGCTCCTCTTGGCGAGAGACCCTGTCGATCAGTTATTTCCTTTACATGGGTCTCTAACATCTGAGCATTAGTAGCATTAGTAGAATCCTTGAACTTGAAGAGGGGAGGAAGAAGGGTTTGAGAGAGGATTTTTGAGAGAATGAGAGGTTGGGCTAAATAAAACCCTTAAAAACATCCCAAATAATACCCAAAATGATGTCACTTTAAAGCTGGATGCATGGGATTTTACCAAACTGGCCCTGAGAAAACTTGCAAATTTCTAGAATTGGAACCAACGACCCTCAGTATGAGTTGTCTCAGACAATGAATTGTCCTCTCATACAACAAATCGGCGTCTCCATCTGTTGTATGCATTGGACCTCCTTCAATCTTTCAGCTTCTCTATACAACGACCGACAGGACGGGTCATTTTAACCTACGAAGACCCGATATGATCACCCGTTGATTGCACTGCTTCCTTGACTGGTGACCCAACCACGACTGATATGACGAGTCATTGCTCGTATCCTTCTGTTGCCACCACTGGTCCTTCCTTCACCTTCTTACCAATGATCAAAACAATGGACCATTACAAGTTCCAACGACCCGTTGTCTCCATCCATTGCCACCACCGGGGAAACCTGAGATCCAACCCACGAACACTTACGATGACTCGTGTTTGCACCAACAAGTCATTACATGGCTCGTTCCTTCCCAATAGCCTAGCCTGAGATCTCACCATGACTACTTCTAACCGGTCATTGTTTTTCACAATGACTCGTCCCTCCTCCCGTCCTGCAACTTTTTCCCAGCTTTCAGCAAATTTAAAACTTCTTATTTCCTGGGTTTACTCTTGGGAACTTTCGGGGTATTACAATATTAATATCCTCCCACTTCCAAGTAGGAATGTTGATGTCCTAAATTACACCTCCTGGTCTCTGGTGCTCAACCTTCACTTGCGGACAATTCGAACACTTAGCCAAAAATTCTTCAATGTCCTTCTTCATGCCATTCCACCAATAGATTTCCCGTAGGTCACGGTACATCTTGGTGGAACCTGTATGTATGGAAAACCTAGAACATGTGGCTCGTACAACATCCAATCTCTCAAATCATCAACATCCAGAACACACAACCAACCCTGATATCGGAGCGCACATCTCCCTCTTTGGAGAAGACCTCCACCTTCTTATTTTGAACTGCTTCCTTTAATTTCACCAAAATAGGATCCTCGCTTTGTCAAGCTTTTACATCACTCACCAAGAATAATTCTGATATGTTCTGAACAATAACACCACCATTGGTCGAGTCAACCATACGAACTCCCAACCATGCAAGCCCATGCACATCCTTCACCGGCTCCTTTCTCCCCTCATCTACATGGGACACACTCTCCATAGAAGGCCTACTAAAAGCATTTGCTACCACATTAGCCTTGCTCGGATGGTAAAGGATACTCATATCATAATCCTTGAGTAACTCCAACCACCTTCTTTGACGTAGATTTAGATCATTCTGGGAAAACACATATTGTAGGCTTTTGTGGTACATAAACACATCTACATGGACCCCATACAAATAGTGTCTCCAAATCTTCAAGGAAAATACTACCGCCACCAATTCGAGATCATGAGTTGGGTAATTCTTTTAATGAACCTTCAGCTGGCTGGAAGCATATTCTATAACCTTGCCATGTTTCATCAATACACAACCAAGGTTGATCCTCGAAGCATCACGATATACCAAAAACCCATCAATACCCTCGGGTAGGGTTAACACCAGTGCTGAGGTGAGACGAGTCTTCAACTCCTGGAAGCTTCTCTCACAAGCCTCTGACCATTGGAACATCACTTTCTTTTGGGTCAATTTGGTCAATGGCGTTGCAATACATGAAAACCCCACAACAAATCTCCGATAATAATAAGCTAAGCCCAAGAAACTCCTGATATAAAAAGGATTCACCGGTCTAGGCCAATTCTTCACTGCCTCTATCTTTAGAGAGTCTACCTGCACACGCTCACTTCACACCGCATGACCCAAAAATGCCGACTAAGTTTAGCCAAAACTCATATTTACTGAATTTAGCATACAACTGATGATCCTTCAAGGTCTGTAGTATCATCCTTAATTAAGCGGCATGCTCATCCTTGCTCCGAGAGTATATTAAAATGCCATCTATGAACACAGTCACGAACATATCCAAATATGGCTTGAACACCCTGTTCATCAAATCCATAAAAGCTGAAGGAGCATTTGTTAGTCCAAAATACATAACTATAAAATCGTAATGACCATACCGAGTCCTGAAGGTTGTCTTCCGAATATCGCTCTCCCGAACCCTGAGTTGATGGTACCCGGATCTGAGATCTATCTTTGAAAAGAAGTTAGCACCCTGAAGCTGGTCAAAAAAATCATCAATCGTGGGGAGAGGATACCTATTGTTGATGGTGACCTTGTTCGATTGCCGATAATCAATGCACATACGAAGAGAACTATCTTTCTTCCAGACAAAGAGGACTGATGCACCCCATGGGGATTTTCTAGGTCTAAAGAAACCCTTGGCTAAAAGGTCTTTCAACTGGTCCTTCAACTCTTTTAGATCGGTAGGAGCCATTCTGTAAGGAGGAATAGATATAGGTTGCGTATTGGGAAAAAGGTCAATACTAAAATTGATCTCTCGCTGGGGAGGAATTCTCGGTAGATCATCTGGGAAGTCTTCTGGATACTCACATACTATTGGAACTAATTAGATAGTCAGGGTCTCAGACATAACGTCCTTAACCCTAACTACATGGTACACACAACCCTTGCAGATCATCTTTCCGGCTTAAAGGTAGGAAATGAAATGACCTACAAGCACAACTGAACTACCCTTCCACTCTAAGACTGGCTCACCCGGAAATCTGAACTCTACTGGACGAGTTCTACAATTAACTGAGGCATAACATGAAAATAGCCAATCCATGCTGAGGATAACATCAAAATCGGTAATGGCTAACTCTACTAAATCTGCTGAGGACTTTCCGAAGAACTGACAGGGCAATTTCTATACAGCCTTCTAGATATAACTGAATCACCAACTGGAGTAGAGAGTGAGAAGGGTTTTGATAAGATTTTGGAACTCACTCCGAAACTACTAGCAACATCGAGCATCACAAAAGACAAAGTAGCCCATGTATCTAACAATGCATATACATCAAGATGGAATACTTGTAACATATCAGGGACTACATCCGAGGAGACCTCCTGCTCCTTGTGGGATGCTAGGGCATAGAATCTATTTTGGCATTGTCTGCCACCTGTACTAGTAGATTCTCCCTACTGAGCTGGGCGTGCTGGTGGAGCTGCTAAACTAAAAGTTGTGCCTCGTCCCCTATCATGAACCTTTCTAGCCGCTGGACGATCCCTAAGCATGTGTCTGGGCTTCCCACACCTGAAGCAAGCACCTGTACCCGCCAAACACTGGCATGTGTTCCTCTAGCCAGATTTGCTACACTCAGGAGGGCTGGTCTCTGCGGGTCTTCTACTCTAACCTCTCGAGCCTGATGCTCGTCCCCTCCGATCGCACCTCGACCTGCATGGCACACTCATAGTTGAAGGACATGGGGTTGAAGATCTCTCGTAGGACTGTTGACGTTGCCAACTAGGCCTCTGTTGGGAGAATCTGATGCTATCAGTCTAGGCCCTCTTGGCCTCCCTCTCCCGCTCACTCATTTGTACCGCCTCCATCTGCTGGGCGTACAGGACTATCCAAGCAAAATCAATATCGTGAAGAAGCATCATGCTCCGGCAATCCCTGACAAAGGAGTTTGCTATCCCTCGTACAAACCTGCTCACACGGGCCCTTTGATCCGCCACCATCTCAAGTGCATACTTGGACAGACGAGTGAACTCCAAGGCATACTCCTGAACCGTCATGCTTCCTTGCTTTAGATTTGATAACGCTCAAACCACACCTCCTACTGAAGTATGAAGCAAACATTGTCAGTAAAGAACCCAACTAGAGGTTGAGGTCGAACACACAGGGAATATGAAATTTAGACTAATGCCGGTAAGTGAACTTGTTTGTTAGTTACTCCAATATAGGGGTTTCAAGAAAAATAATAGTTAAAACAATGATTGAATATGTGATGTAAAATCAAGAGTTAAGACTAACTAGGGTTTGTGTTCCCTGTGGGTTCATAAATGCTTCGGGTATACACACGTGATCAATACCAATGCTTACATGTAGAATTGATAACTAGGGTTCATCCAAACGACTGGTTCATCCCTATTGGATGACTATACTCAATCACCAGGTCAGGTCTCATGAGTAGTTCCAAACTATCCTTTATCAATAACTTCCAAATTTATCTATCTTGTGACCACAACTCAGGTTAAAACAATGGTCATCAAGATGAAGGCTTTGTTTTAATTCTCTTTTCCTAATCTCTACCTCTCTAGGCCCAAGTAAGTAAAGAATTCGTGCAAGTCCTACTGTTGTACACCATTAAGAAACATTTAAGTATGAAGAGCATACAATACAAGTGTTTTGCATTAGTTTTGAATCATTTTTGTGTAACCCTAGCTCATTAATCCACCATGGTTCCCACAACCCCTAGTTATGGAGGTTTTCGCCTCTCATAGTTGCAATGTTGTGATATGTATTCATAATTAAACACATAATTCAATAATTACAATTGTAGATGAGAGAATAACTTCTTTGATTATCTCCGAAATAACTCGAAAACAATTCACAAAGATAAAGAAGAAATCACGAAAAGGTTGATCACATGCCAATCAACTCAATTCTATATTTTTCCTCACTTCCTAACCTTCTCTCCACGATGTATGGACATTCTCTAATGTTCTCTACTAAAAATAAAACATAAAATTTATTTATATAGACATAAGAATTCTTTTCCTAAGATAACAGGGTAAATTTCCATAATTAGTACCGCCTGAGACACGACAGATCCTATGACCTGTAGCAAGATTGTACGGGTCGTACCTGCTATCTGTATGTTCTTGTCTTGATGAAATTTTCCTAAGTGTTGGGCCTTGATACGACTCGTACATGCTTCCTACGAGTTGTACTATTCTCCGTTGCTTGACTCTGAGAATTCTCAAATTTTCTGAAGTTTGTCACAAGTGTGATGATACGACTTGTACCTTGCCACCACGACTCGTACTGTCTATCTGTGTTAGGAGTCAGCCTCTTGTGTAATTTTTTGAATATTTCCATGACTCAGTGCTACGGTTCGTACCAATGTTGTATGACTCGTACTGAGAGTCGTAGGATGCACTCTTCACAACTCAGCCATCTAAAACTTTTCATGATCTTCAGTATGGCTTGTGCCATCGACCTACGGCTTGTATTGAGACTATGACTTTAGACCCTTTTCTGCACTTTCAGGATCACTTTTGCACATTCTTTCTCCAACACTTATTTGTGCTATAATCAAAGAAAAAGTGCCTTATATACATATAAACACACCTAAGTCCATTCTATTTTCTTAGTTTTGAGCATCGAAAGTGCTGTAAAATTACAACACATCAACACCATCAACTTATGACTTTTGCATGTCCTCAGGCAAAGAAAAGAAAAAACTAAACACGACACTCAACTAGAAAATAAACCTAGGATACTATAGCCAATACCAAAAAAAATTTGCACTATACATTCAACAACTTTTGACCCCTCTTTCATGAACCATGATCAGCTAATGTACCACAAGCAACCACAAAATATGATAAGCAGGGATCAAGACATGTGATCTAGCTATCAACAAGCAATCAAGCCATCACCGATGCTTTTCACACAGACCAATGGTAAAAGTAAACATAACCCATGGACCCTCACCACAAATGAAGTCCCCACTCAAAGATATGTGTCAGATACTGCATGGGACTGAACAAGCGAGACTCTCACTCTCACAAAGAAGTTTCAGGTACTGTGTATTAGATACAATAGGCTTACCCTTATTTTCTCTGCTTCGGTCTGTCAGATGGTCAGATTAGGATCACTATAGGACTTGTTGTGGACTTTAATGTAGGCTTTAGGGTTGGACATGATAAATATGAGAGATTTTTAAGTGACCAACCCTTCCTTGGAACTACATACATTGGCTTCACCATTCACCTATTTCACCCTCTTTTTCTTTTCATTCTTTTTCTTCCCTTTTCACCTCTTTTGTATGCATTTGTATGGGTGTGGTGAATTTTAAACCTTTTCAAGAATTATTATTATTTTCTTTTGAATTCTCTTTTTCAAGATTTCAACTTGTTCATCTCTCTCTTTTTTTCTCTTTTTCATTTGTCACACCACACCTCATTTTTCACCTTTTTTCTTTTCTTTCCCTTTTCCTCGCTCCCACCTTTTATTCATCCCTACTCTAGCAACCCTCAACATAGGAATTTTTCATATGTTGAGGTTGACAATGTCCAAGGAAGGACTATGGCCAAAACAGGTTCATTATTAAAAAAAATAGGTACGGTTCATCCGTTAATCAAAGAAAAATGGTCTATTAAAGGCTCAAAATTGGGATCAAGGGAATCATATGAATTTGGTAGGGTCATTTAGGCTAAAAGTGAGCTTAATCAAAAACGGCCTATGATCATATCCTAACCAACCATCCTTAGACTATGCAAAGACCAACCAAGTAAGTTCTAGATCTTCAAAACAGTACTTGAACTAAGTATCAAACCTCACTCACTCATGGCACATGACTTATATTCACTTTACCTGTCTGGGTTACACATGACTTAACAAAACTACTCATGCTAACACACTGAATGACATCAAATGATCCACAAAAATCATGCATGCAGTCACAAGTACATAAGCTAATGCACCAAAAATTTAAAACAAGGTCAATTTTTTAAGAAATTCAAAACTAGAGAGTCAATTTTTTCAGAAATTCAAAACTAGTGCACTTTCATTGGATTAGTACTCCTAAGATATTTTCTAATTAAACAAAAATCACAAAATAATAAAATAAAATCCTAAACATGTCGGTTCTACTAGATAGCATGCCCGAGAAATAAGAAACACGGCAAGAAAAACCCTCAGACGAATCCAAAAATCCCAAAAATTACAAGTACACCCCTCCCCTTTTTGAAAATTATGCTTCGTCCCCGAAGCATGAACTTCAAGAACAGAGAGAAGGGAACACAGTTGAGGCTACTCAGACTTCTCCATTCATGGGTTGCCTCCCATGCAGCGCCAGATTTAACGTCGCAGCATGATGTGACTTTTTGACTCTTCAGGCATCATCAAGGTATACTACCTCTATTCCTATTAATTCCTCCATATCTCCTAGATACAACTTTATTCTTTGCCCGTTAACTTTGAACCTTTTTTATTCTTTATTCTCAAGTTCCACTACACTGTATGGGGACACATGTAACACTCTATAGGGTCCCATCCATCTAGATTTCAACTTTCCAGGGTGCAATCGGAGCCTTGAGTTGAATAGTAGGACCAGATCTCCTGGGCTAAACTCCCTTTTTGAAATCTTCTTATCATGGTAAATCTTCATCCTTTCTTTATAAATGGCCACATCTCATAAGCTCTAAGTCGGAACTCATCAAACTCATTGAGCTAGTTAAGCCTCAGCTTGGCTACTTCATTCTAGTTCATATTCAGCTTTTTCAGAGACCATAGCGCCTGATGCTCTAATTTGACCGGTAAATGACATGCTTTTCCAAAAACCAGTTGGTATGGAGATGAACCAACGGGGGTCTTATAAGTTGTTCGGTAAGCCCACAACCCATCTTTGAGCATCCTACACCAATCTGTCCAGCTAGCATTCACTGTTTTGGCCAGGATGGTCTCGATTTCCCTATTCAAAACATCCACTTGTCCACTTTACTGAGGAATGTAAGGTGTGGCCACCATATGCTTGACACCATATTTTTCCAACAGGGTCCTGAAGAGGCGGTTACAAAAGTGAGATCCACCATCACTAATTATAGCTCTGGGAGTGCCAAACCTGGCAAAGATATGCTTTCACAGGAATGCTATAACACTTTTTCCTTCATTGTTTGGTAGTGCAATAGCTTCCACCCCTTTGGTGACATAATCCACTTCCACCAAGATGTATTTCATTCCATATGAGCTAACAAATGGGCCTATGAAATCGATGCCCGACACATCAAACAACTCAACTTCCAAGATGGGGGTCTATGGCAACTCATGTTTACGGGTAATACTTCCCTGCCTTTGGCATTGATCACATCACTTGGCGTAATCATATGCATCTTTGTTAATAGAGGGCCAGTAATATCTTCAATGTAAGATCTTATGTGCAGTTCTGATACCACTATGATAACCCCCAACTGGAGATGAATGAGCCTCCAGAATGCTCAGCATCTCTATTTTAGGCACACACCTGCGAATGATCCCATTTGCACAAATGCGTAATAAATATGGCTCATCCCAGTAATATATTCGAGCACCGAATAAGAACTTTTTATTTTTCTAAGGAGTCAGGTATGCCGGTATCATATCTCTAACCAAGTAATTTGCAAAGTCGGCAAACTGGGGAATCAAATCCTGCGATGCAGCTAGTACCTATTTTTCTGGAAAGGTATCATCAATATCAACCTCCTCCCTTGCCCTAGCTTCAGAATTGAGCCTAGATAGATTATCTTCTACCTAATTTTTCGTTCCCTTCAGATCTTTAACCTCAAACTCAAACTCTTGTAACAAGAGTACCCACCGTATCAATCTGGGTTTAGCATTCTTTTTTGACATTAGGTACCTCAAAGAGGCATGTTTTGTAATAATGATCACCTTGGTTCCAAGAAAGTATGCACGAAAATTTTCCAATGCAAAGACCATCGTCAATTACTCCGATCTACTACGCTAGTAAAACACTCTATCAATTGCTCCTACTCTGTGAATGTGTAATTCTTTTGGGTTGTATTGAGTGTTTTACTAGCGTAGTTGATCGGATGAAAAATCTTTGCTCTTCGTTGGCCCAAAACAGCACCAAGAGCAACCCTACTAGCATCACACATTACCTCAAATGGAAGACACCAATCTGAATATGATGATAGGAGCAGTGGTGAGTTTCTCTTTTAAGCACTCAAAATCCTTTAGATATGCTTCATCAAACACGAACTTTACCTCCCTCTCAAGTAATTTGCACAATGGTTGTGCAATTTTTCAAAATTCCTTGATGAATCGTCTGTAGAATCCTGCATGCCCTAGAAAGCTTCTGACCCCTTTTATGGAAATAGGGGGTGGCAAGCCATCCATAACCTTAATTTTTTCTTTGTCCACCTCAATCCCTTTTACCGAGATTTTATGACCCAACATTATTCCCTCCTTGACCATAAAATGACATTTTTCTCAGTTTAAAACCAAACTATTTTCTTCACATCTTTCTAATACTTTGTCCAAGTGGTTGAGGCAAGATTCTAATGAGTCATCAACAACACAGAAGTCGTCCATAAATATTGTAATAGTTTCCTTCACCATGTTTGAAAATATTGACATAATGCAGCGCTGGAATGTGGCTGGCATATTGCACAGCCTGAATGGCATTCTTCTGAAAGCGAATGTTCCATACGAACAAGTAAAGATCGTCTTTTCCTGTTCTTCTAAATCGATGGTAATACGATTATATCCCGAATAACCTTCAAGAAAATAGTACCAACCTCTACCTTCCAATCTGTCAAGAATATGATCCAAGAATGGCATTGGAAAGTGGTCCTTTTGGGTCTGGTGGTTGAGTATCCTGTAATCCATGCATACATGCCACCCTGTGAGTGGTCGTGTCGGTATCAGGTAGTTTTTTTCTTTGGGCACCATTGTGATCCCACCTTTCTTCAGTACACACTGTACCGGACCCACCAACTTTCTATCTATGATGGGATAGATAACACCAGCATCCAGCCACTTGATGATCTCCTTCTTTACTACTTCTTGTATTGGGGGGTTCAGGCAGCGCTGATGTTCTATACTTGGTTTGTAATTTGGCTCGAGTTCGATCTTGTGAGTACATATTCCTGGTGGGATTCCGATGATATCAGCTATGGTCCAGCCAATGGCCTTTTTGTACCTTTTTAGTATGTTGACCAAAGCTCCCACCTTCTTGTCTAATAGATCTATTGTGATTATTACAAGTAAAGTACTATCTTCACTGAGGAATGCATACTTGAGATGGGGAGGTAGTGCTTTAGCTCAAGGACTGGTGGTACCTCCACAGATGGCTGATGGAGTTGAATGATTCTTTAAATCCAGGTCTAACTTCTTTAGGCTGAAGTTATATGACCCCATTCCATTTAAAGCGTTCAACATCTCCATGTATTCCTGTATCCATTCTCCCTCATAATTCATCATCACAGCTGATAATGTATCAATAGTCATCATCTCCTCTGCAGGCATTGGCAACTTATCACATTCAATATGGGTGTTTGAACGAGGAATTGTTCCCTTGATATATCCTAGAGAATCACAAAAGAAAAACAAAGAAAACTCAAACAGGGTAATAACTACCAAAAGTCAAATACAAGCAATTAATCTAGTTATGGCGGTATTCCCCAGCGACGGTCCCACTTTTTTATAACGCTGAAACCACACCTCCTACTGAAGTATGAAGCGGACGTTGTCACTAAAGAACCCAACTAGAGGTTAGGATCGAACCCACAGGGAATATGAAAGATTTAGACTAATGACGGTAAGTGAACTTGTTGGTTAGTTTCTCGAATTTGGGGTTTTCAAGAAAAATAATAGTTAAAACAATGATTGAATATGTGATGTAAAATCAAAAGTTAAAACTAACTAGGGTTTGTGTTCCCCATGGGTTCATAACTGTTTCGGGTATACACACGTGATCAATACCAATGCTTACTTGTAGAACTGATAACTAGGGTTCATCCAAACGACTGGTTCATCCCTATTGGATGATTATACAAAATCACCAGGTCAGGTCTCATGAGCGGTTCCAAACTATCCTTTATCAATAACTTTAAAATTTAACTATCTTGCGACCACAGCTCAGGTTAAAACAATGGTCATCAAGATCAAGGCTTTGTTGTAATTCTCTTTTCCTAATCTCTACCTCTCTAGGCTCAAGCAAGTAAAGAATTTGAGGAAGTCCTAATGTTTTACACCATTAAGAAACGTTTAAGCATGAAGGGAATACTATACAAGCGTTTTTCGTTGGTTTTGAATCACTTTTGTGTAACCCTAGCTCATTAATCCACCATGGTTCCCACAACCCCTAGCTATGGAGGTTTTAGCCTCTCATAGTTGCAAGGTTGTGATATGCATTTATAATTTAACACATAATTCAATAATTACAATTGTATATGAGAGAAAAACTTCTTTGATTCTCTCCGAAATAACTCAAAAAAAATTCACAAAGATTAAGAAGAAATCAAGAAAAGGTTGATCACAAGCCAATCAAATCAATTCTATATTTTTCCTCACATCCTAACCATCTCTCCACGTTTTATGGATGTTATCTAACGTTCTCTACTGAAAATAAAACATAAAAAGTATTTATATAGACATAAGAATCCTTTTACTAAGCTAATAGGGTAAATTTCCCTAACTAGTGTCGCTTGAGCCACGACAGATCCTATGACCCCTAGCAGGATTGTACGGGTCGTACCTGTTATCCATATGTCCTTGGCTTGCTGAAATTTGGCTAAGTGTTGGGCCTTGGTATGACTTATACATGCTTCCTACGAGTCATACTGTTCTTCCGTGGCTTGACTCTGAGAATTCTCAATTTTTCTTAAGTTTGTTACGAGTGTTATGGTAGGACTGGTACCTTGCCGCCATGACTCGTACTATCTATCTGTGTCAGGATTCAGCCTATTGTGCAATTTTTCTTAATATTTCCACGAATCATTGGTATGGTTCGTACTAGTGTTGTACGCATCGTACTAGGAGTCGTAGGATGCACTCTTCACAACTCAGCCATCTGAAATTTTTCACGATCATCAGTACAGCTCATACCATCAACCTACGGCTTGTACTGAGACTGTAACTTTAGCCCCTTTTCTGCACTTTTATGCTACCTTTTGCACATTCTTGCTCCAACACTTATTTGTCCTGTAATCAAATAAAAAGTGCCCTATATCCATAAAAACACACCTTAGTCCAGGTTATTTTCTTAGTTTGAGCGTCGAAAGTGTTGTAAACTCATAGAACATAAAGATTCCACAAATTCAACTGCTTAATCTCTCTCATCTCATGAAGGAAGAATTGCTCCAGAAATGCGACATGAAACACATCCCAACCAGTAGGGCCTTCCCCCACTGACCTACTATCCTTACATTGTTTAAAACAAATGTGCGCAACCCCCTTCAACTGATACGAGGACAAATCGGCACACTCCTCCCCAGTCACCCCCATAATTGGGTGATCTTCAAAATCTCCTCAATGAACTCATAAGGATCCTCGTCCACCTTCGATCCAAGGAACTCGGGAAGGTTCATCCTCAAAAAATCTCTAACTCTTGACGCCGCCGCATTCTTGTTCTGAGAGACATGTTCCACTTCCTGCTAATTGACTTGGGCAGTCAAGGCTTGGGCTAACATCTGAATGGCTACCCTGAACTCCGCATGGGAAACCGGTTCGGGTACGTGCTCTGTATGGGATGGTGGGGCCTACTGGTTCCCTTTTCCATTGCCATCCTTATGGCCATTTTCGTTTCCATTTCTTCTTCTGTTAACTCTGTAGGGAGGCATGATTCTTTAAATGCGTATAGCACGAGTTAGAAGGATAGAGATACATTTCACCGCATGACATCGATCATGAAAGAAGGTAAAATTTCCTAAACATCTCGTAACCTCTTCGTAAAAAGTGTGGCGCTCTTTACAGCCATGAAAAAGATTCTACTTAATGCGGCTTTCGAACACCCTAGGACACTTCGAAACCTAATGCTCTGATACCAAGTTTGTTGTGACGCAAACATAGGCCCGGATTGAGACACGGGATAAGAAACCCCGAGAGGCTCCATGTCAACCCGTGCCATGAACATACATCTAACTCAATCATAGATAAGAGGAAGATCTTCATAAATAACATAGTGGAAGTCTGACAAAACGTAACATCTGATTACATACATGAACCAAAGTTGAAACACGAACTATGTCCAGAAAAGCCTCTAACACTGACAAGTTGATGGGACAAGACCCCAACTAACTCACTATAATCTGAAGACTGAAAATACGACATGCAACTGATAAGAAGGGTCCTCACAAGATGAGGATTCACCAATTGAGACTGAGGAAAGCTAACTCTTGGAATTTAACTAGCGGTAAGACTGAACCTGGGTATCAGATCCTGTATCATGAAATGATACTGTATAGATTATGTGGTCAGTACGTGAAATGTACCGAGTATGCAAGATAAGTAAAACCGCTAAGTAAGTAAAATCATAAATCATGAATAATATAAAACATAATCAAGATAAGATTCTGCGAGTAGGGATTGCATGTTATTTTCTGAAATCATGATCTAAACATAACTGAACATCGTAAGTTAATCGAATGACCCAAAATTGAAAACTAATAATAATAAGTAAAACTGAACATTGGGTCAAACCTGCTGAAAATATAATATCATGATTGATGTACATGCATAACTGTAATCATGAGGAACAATGGGAGACTCGTCATATAACCGACATTACTATGATAGAGCTTACGTGGTCCCAACAATCACACTCCAGTGGGTAGAGCCATCCAAAGCTTTGTCAGGGTTAAGAAATCTACCATAATATCGATATCAAGCTCAAGGCCCTTTGGGGGCAAGGGAAGCTTCATAGGAGGCCCCAAGTAATCTGATCATACCGTTGTTGGCGCATAGTT
Source organism: Datura stramonium (assembly GCA_018107945.1). Lineage (NCBI taxonomy): Eukaryota > Viridiplantae > Streptophyta > Magnoliopsida > Solanales > Solanaceae > Datura > Datura stramonium. The sequence goes on along the minus strand of JACEIK010003782.1, from coordinate 40,723 downwards.
CTGAGGAAAAGGGTTGACTAACTCTTAACCTACTCGGTGCTAGACGCTACTCCCAAAAATATGCATATGATCTCAATCATTTTTCAACGAAGCTGAATAATAACATACATGCATAAAATGAAATCATAACATGAGGAGCCTTGTCTCAAACCATGCCACAAGCCTAAAATAATGGGAGTCTTGACTCCAAAACCATATGGTAAGCTAATTAATAAAATCATATAACATACTCGATCATATGGGCTTTCCTAATACTTTAACATTCTTGAAATCAACTTGATTCAATTTGAAAACATGAACATAAACATGGTTATTTCGAAATCATACTTTCTTCATAAACATCTCATCATGCTTGAATACATATCTCATAGATCTCAACTTTCATGAACATTCATGAATGGGCATCATAGTTAGAAAACTTGAAAACATAATTTATGACATAAAACTTGTAAAATCTACCCATTAATCATTATTAATCATTAAAAACAAGCTTAGATCATACCCATGATTAAAACTTATGAATTCATGCATTGGGTACAAATCCCATGGCATCATCAATTAGAACATCATGAATCGAGAGAGAATTGGGCATGGGTGTGGACAATTGCACTTATTCATATCCTTACATACCTGAAGGGATTTAATTTTCACACTTCCTTGATTTTCCAAAGAGAATTGAGGAAGAACTTTGTAGAACTAAGCTTGATCACCTCTAAAACTTTTAAACTTTCATGCATGAATTTGGATAGGCTTAGAATGACTTAACCCTTCGTAAGACACTCTATTCTAACCTTAAAAAGACGTAGTTTAGGCCTTAGAAACATAGGAATTATAGAAAATCCCTTAGTAAACTCGCAGGGAAAAACAAACTGCTAGTCCCAATGAGGGACTGGATGGGTTGTTACCAGTGACCACGACTCGTGGTCACCAGTCATCATGAACACTGCTCATTCCTTCTTTGAGGGTCACACGAAGGACACCATGACTCATGGTGTACCCAACGACTCGTCGTGACCAGTCGTTACCTTCACTGCCTCATTCATCAAGTCTCCAGTCAACCCTTGACCACGAGACACCTGACGACTCATGGTCGCACCTGTGATCACTTACATTCTCAAATTTCAACCAAGTTCAAGTCCTTCCCCATAAGTCACTTAACGATTTGTGGGATTCCTGATGGGTCACTGGACAATTCATCCTATGAGTTGGTGCAGAAAAATCTATTTTCTCCATTTCAACTCCCAGGCCTAATCTTAGGGCTTTCAGGGTATAATAGATGATGAAGAGTATGTGGAGGACTAGGAAGATTATCAGGAAGCTTATGTGGAGGATGAAATCTACCATTAAGCTGATAGTGATTTGTATCTACTAATAAAACTAGTTCTCACAGGTCCAGTAAGACAGACTTATCCATTATGTCTTGATATATTGGAAAAATATCAGAATCTATTCGTAGGTAGAGCACATGTAACTAACAACACTATTTTTTATAAGTTATCTATACAAAACCATTTCTGAAGCTAGATTCTGCCTAATAACAGTTACAATGAATCTAGACAATTCATATCCAAAATGTATTGGAACTGTCATAGCCAAGAAAGGATGCTGGTCTTTTCTCAAAGATGGTTTTCCTTTGGAATTCACCTTTCAATTCTTCTTAGATACATTTGAAGGTATGTTAAGTCATTTCTTAAGTGTATTTTTCCTTGTCTTACATGTCTTTTTTCATTAAATAAAAAATCCATTTTATGAATCTTTTGCAGAATTCAGATCGATCAAAAAGGAATGTGGATATAGAGATGATTGGTTGTTCATTACACCCATTCACAGAGAAGCAATGGAGATTAAATAAATTTCATCATCATGTTGTTCAGTTGCAAATCTGCATCCTGCTCTAATTCGCATAGTTCCTTCTCAAAATGTAGTAATTACATAAAGCCTTGCAGCAAAGACACTTCACAAGCTATGAGGTACTTAAGCATTAGAAAATAAGTAAGTACTCAAATTCCTAATGATAAGATCACATCAGTATCTCAAAATCCAAGGCCAACAACAACAATGAAATATAAGTAAAAGTATGTTCAGATAATTCAAATATTGGATAAATAACCAATACATATATTGATAAATCATAGCTGACTAACATGCATCTTCTATAAAATATGACTTAAATTTGAAGTAAAAATGATATCTTATTCATTGTTTTGAATCAAAAAATACCAAATTTGAATAAGTATTTGAATAAGACAAAAATATTAAATATTTTATAATTAGAATCCAACTTTTTAAGAATCACTTTCATTTTCAATGTCATTCTCTCTATCAACTTAAGCTTCATCTTCAATTGGAGGAGTTTGAGAATGTGGCACATCCATTTCTATCCCATCAATATTGCTTCTTACCAAATCGTTGCACTCGTATTCTGAATCATAAACATTTTCTAATATAGCTAATTCTGTGGCAACACTCTACATTGAGGACTCAAACTGCATATTATTTTCATCTCCCATATAAAAAATGTCTCATCTTCAACAGTCAACCAACTAATATCCTTATCAATTACTCCAATTGAATTGTGCGACGACTTGAGATGAACAAACTTCTTTTCTTTTCTTGAGGGAGGTTGTTCGCATTCCATAGCTTTTCTACACCAAAAAGATATCCACTTTCTCACAGGAATATTATGTTATTGCTATTTCCCTCCCATAGCCAACAGAAGGCATCAAATAAATACTCACAAGCTTGAGGAAGAAAACTTTTTACCCCGTCACATGTACATGTAAGTTCTGCAATATTTAGTACAACCTTCTCATAAATACTTCCTACTATGGGTAAATTGCCAATTGCGTGTAAATTCCAAAGTAATATAGATATATCACCAACTGAGGTAAGTAATGTATTTGTAAGAGGACACCAAGCTTCGCAAAAGGCTTGCATGATGTTTGTATTATGATCGTAAGTAAAAATTGAACCATATACAACATCGTAAACTCTATAGCTTTTGAAGCCTTGGCACTTCTGCTAAGAACATCTTCGGCCCACTCCTAATAACCAGGAATATAGTGAAACACACCATCAAGTATGAAACTATCACTCCAATTAATCTCTCCATTCATGATTCATCATCTTAAACATGGAAAAGAACTTGAAATATTCTTTATACGATAATTAAAGCAGCGAAGTACCCACTTCTTGGGCGGACAACTGCTGTATTCAAGAGTCCAATTATCCAAAAAAGATAGATTCGCCAAACAAGGCCACGGAGCAACATACTAGCCGGCTAATGGTGTATCAATAGATAATCTTGTTGCCTTCTTTATGTCCTTATGATCTAATATTATAAGGTATTGCGATTTGAAGGGAGAATATACCAAATATGTGAAGATAACCATGATTCAAACTGTAAAAGAAGGGTTTTTATTAAGGCTTAATTCAATAATCTAATAGTCATGGTTAAAAAAATTCAAATAGTCATGGTTCAAAAAATTCAAATAGTCGTGGTTCAAAAAATTCAAATATTGTACAATCAATCTCTTCGAGCATGGACCGTATAAAGTCTTTTTCTTCGATGGTATAAAGTCTTTAGCTCGGATCATCCGACGCCTTTGGCTTAGAAGGTGTAAAGTCTTCGCCTCGGAAAATGTAAAGTCTTTAATTTAGACAATGTTAAATCTTTTCCATAGACTGTGTAAAGCCTTTGCCTTAGATGGTGTAAAGTCTTTGGCTTTGACCTTGTTCCATCTTTGGATCAGATGATATAAAGTCTTCGCCTCGGGTAATGTAAAATATTTGACTTAGACGATGTAAAGTCTTTGCCATGGATCGTGTAAAGCCTTTGTTTAAACGGTGTAAAATCTTTGGCTCATACCATGCGACGCCTTTCTTAGATGGTGTAAAGTCTTTGCATCGGGAAATGTGAAGTCTTTGTCTTAGACAATGTAAGTCTTTACTGCAAACTATGTAAAGTCTTTACCTCAGACAATGTAAAGTCTTTGGTTCAGACTATGTGATCCCTTTTATACAAACTGTGTAAGGTCTTCGCCTCAGGCGACATAAAGTCTTTGGCTTAGACGGTGTAAAGTCTTTGTTGCGTATCATGTAAAGTCTTTTCCTTAGACAGTGTAAAGTCTTTAGTCCGAACTATGTGATGCCTTTGGCACATACAGTGTAAGGTCTTCGCCTCGGGTAATGTAAAATCTTTGGCTTAGATGGTATAAAATCTCTATCACAAACCATGTAAGGTCTTTGTCTTTAGACATTTTAAAGCATTTGTCTTGGATGATGTGAGGCCTTTGGCTCAGACGGTGTAAGTTCTTCATCCCGGGCATGTAAAGTTGTTGGCTTAGACGGTATAAAGTCTTTGTCGGGTCTTTTCCTTTAACAACATAAAGTCTTCGATTTGAACAAGGCACCACTTTGAATCAGACGATGTAAAGCCTTCACCTTAACTTTAAAAAAATAAAAGGAAAGAATAAAAAAGCAAAGAACAAAAAACTTATTTACTCAAAAATGAGTATATCATAATTGTAATATATATATATCAAGTTGGTATTTTAAATCCTCCTGCAATTGAAAAGATTAAAAAAATTTATTAAATATGAAATTGATGACTACTGACTTTTATTCTCACAGCAAATCAACAATGCAAGCCACAAAGTAGGTGACAAATGATTTACATAGCAAAGCTTTATACATCGGCAAAAGAAAAACAAAAGTAATCATACAAAATGAAAGAACAAAAAGGGACACACATACATACATGCATATATACATATATACATATATGTGCGCGCGCGCACACACACATATATAAGATTAGCAAGATAATTAATTAAAAAGAAATTGTTTAGTCCTGTTCATTAATAGCTAAAAACATGACAAGAGATTTATTTATAGACCAGTCTGGACATGAAATCCGAATTTCAAATTTGATTCATCTGTCTTCAATTATTTCCTAGGCGTATTGAAGAATCCTTCTGTAAATCTATCTGCTTTTTTCATATGCTCTTGTACTGCTATATTTTATGTTGTTATGCTTTTTTCACATTGTCTTGTACTATACTTTATCTTGTATAGTCTTCTTGTCTGCAGATCCTCAGTTTGTGTTGTCACATCTAAAGAGGTCTTTTACATGTCCAAATTGTGCAATGTTATTGAATCTGGGGATTTATTCTATGTGCTCTCTTTCTTGGTATATTTCGTGTACTTGTGTCTACCTTGTGTTGTTGGGCTGTTCTCTACAAGGGGCTAGAACTGGTTGATTTCATAAATTATTTTTGACTTATAATTGAATGTTACTCTTCCTCTTCATCACTATCATCAATTTCTTGTATCATTTTATCAAGTTTTTCTAATTTTATTTGTAAATTACTTTGTTCTCTATATTCTACATTTTGTCTGTTCTGAACTATATATATAGACACACATTGACGCGCGCGCGAGCGCGCGCGCACACACACACACACACACACAC
>JACEIK010003782.1:18281-31590 GCA_018107945.1 Datura stramonium | reverse complement strand
TTAAAAATATATTATATTATGGATGTTCATTCATATTCACAATATAATAGATAAGTTTGCAAGAAGCTCACACTGTAGCTTCTATTAGATAAGCTTGCAAGAAGCTTACATATCAGCTTCTATCTGCAAGCAGCTGTAACGACTTATGTTGTTACAAGGGGAACGGACTTATAACAATCGAAAAAGGCTAGAGATGAATAGAAAACGTTGTGAAATGAGCTAAGTGTAATTTTTTAGGAACTATTAGTTCGGGGGACCGCCATAGCGGTAGATTTTCCGCTGCAGCAAGACTGTAGTGACGCTCGGAGTCCGACGTAATGGACCGGAGGAATAACTGTCGGATCCACTGTAGCGACTTTTTGTCTTCCATAGCGGGTATGCTGTAGTGGGGAGGTGACTACTTCAACAAACGACGGGAATTAGAAAGTGGGTTGTAAGGGGGAGTTTGGGGACTACACCCTATTTATTCTAAGTTACATAAATTTTAAATCGAAGTCGATCTTCCCAAGAACTGAGTGATTTCCCTTCCCAAGGTAAGAGTTTACTTTATATTCTTGTTATTTCGATTCCTCTAGCCCTATTGAATCAGGTGGGGACCTTTAACGGTGAATTTCTAGCAAGAAATCCTTATTGATAGAAGTAGGGCTGAAAATCATGGGAAAGTTATGGGCGTTGATTCTGAGTTCAATAGATGATAATGATCACTTCCCGAATGTGGTGTTTCTGTAGAATCTAGTTCCTATGGGAATTAAATATAGAACGAGGTGAAATGGAGTCTTTAACCCTAATTCTCTAGAAAGGGTTAAGGGAGTTAATGAATAAGAATTGAATCATGGGAAATGAGATGGTTACAATTATGGGTAGGTGGGGGAGGATGCGGATCCTCGAAACAATTTTCTAGATACTAGATTATTGATTTTGTATTACTTTCTTGTCTATAGACTTCGTGTTTCAGAGGCGTTGAGGAAAGACAAGGCTCAAGCTATGTAATTATCGTTCGAAATCCTTCATATCGAGGTAGGTTATGGTTAGAGGAGTTAGACTCTACATAATGGTCTGTATAATTGTGTACGATGATGTGTTTCTTGAGTTTGTGAATTCTAATTGTGGTGATGATTACCTTGTTAAAAATTAGCTATTGAAATAACTTGTTATGATGATGTCACCAAAGCAACATGAAATTGTGTTGAAAACTGTTAAGTGTATCATTATTGATTAAATGATGAATCGTTAAACTTTAGGAGTATGAGAGGTAGATTTTGACCTCCTAAATGTTATGATGATAAACCCTCGATGATATGATAACATGAGAAAGAATAAGGATAATGAGAATATCCTGAGATGAGAGGCTCGTGCCTGAGGGGAGCATCTGGGTGAGAATATATATGTTGAGTGGCTCGTGTGCGAGGGAAGCATCCAGACGAGCATATGAGTAGGAGTTGCTACCATGCCCGGTACAATACATGGATTGCTAGTGCCTCCTGCAGGTCATGACTAAAAGGGCAGAACTAAGACCTTATAGCATTTGTATATATCGAGGTTCAGTGTTAACGTGTTCATAGTGATATGATGGAGACGTGTGTCAGGCATATCTCTATTTATTTTACTAGTTCTATTTTATGATGCACTGTAGTTGTGTTGGAATTTTGAATGAATATGTGTTATTTGGCTGAACTAAAATTGAATTCCTGTTTTGTGATCGTATTGTGGGAAAGTTTCAGACTTGATGTGAGTAGCGATAAATGAGAACTGGAAATTGAGCGTGAAAATGTAGTTACGAACTATTGTATATCGCATGTGGCTATGCAGTAATTCGTGTATAAAATGTAATAGCTTTTGGATTCCTGAATAAACTAGATGATATGTGGTGTGGCAAAGAGTTGGTGAAATAATTTAAGTGCATCTATGTCGCGATACATCCTAGGGCAGTACTGCCGCAGCAGGATATGCTCCGCTAATGTGAGACCTCGGCAGAAGCCAAATGACCGCTACAACGAAGAGCTTAATCTAGTGAGCAGGCTGTTGCACCCTGAAACCGAGTTGAATTTCCTGAAATATGTAGTGTCTGTTTTAATGGTGTTCTTGACTGGTTTCATGTTGTCGTTTACATTTTTACATATAGTATTATGTATGATCGACTGATGATGCCTGCCAGTACTGTGTTTCATACTGACTCTACTCCTGCACTTCTTTTCTGAGTGCAAAAATCGACCCTAGATGCTCATCACAACCTCACCTCTAAGGCAGACACATACTCTGAAAGGTGAACATCGCGGAATGGGCTGTTTTATTCCTCCTTCGAAGATGTTTCTCCTCCAGACATTGCAGCATTTATTTCTTTTTAGTTTAAATATTTGTAGACTTGTAGTTAGATGTTAAAGTGCAATGACTTTCGAATCTTGCGGAGTATTATTTGTTTTTGTTTATAAGGTTATTATAGTTTTTGAATATTTCATTTCATTTTATTATAAGTGTTATTTCCTTCTGAATGATTAATGTCGGGATAGTTGTTGGGAATCGTTGGTTCACCCACCAGGGGGTTAGTGCGGGTGCCAATCACGACCATTTGGATCGTGAAAAAGTTGGTATCAGAGCTTTAGGTTCATATATCTCATTGCACTAAGACGGGTCTAGTAGAGTCTCGCTGATCGGTGCGGAGACGTTTGTAACTTATCTTCGAGAGGGTACAGGACTTTAGGAAAAATCTTTTTTTCTTTACTTTCATGCGATTACTTGATTTCAATTAGCATCAGGTTATCTAAATTAGTATCTAACAACTCTTATTTATTTTTCTAACAGATGGTGAGAAAATGTGCGACTGTGAACAGAGGAGTAGCACTAGAGCCGGCCGCAGCAGCAGTTTGCGGCCGAGGAAGGGGCTAGAGATGTAGGCAAAGGCCTGCTGTAGCTAGATGAGGGGCTCACGCTCCTGCTCATGTACAGGAGAGGCCAACATCTCTGGTACCTCCGGCAGTGTAGGAAGGGTGGCTGTGTGATGTATTGTGGATTTACAACACTATTGACGCTCAAAACTAAGAAAATAGCATGGACTAAGGTGTATTTATGTGGATATGAGGCATTTTTCCTTTGATTTCAGAATAAATGGGTGTTGGAACAATAAATTGCAAAAGAAAGCTAAAAGTGTGCAAAAAAGGACAAAAAGTGCAGTCCACAGTACGATTAGTAGGATGGACCTACGAGTCGTACTGAGGGCCTTGATAAGAAGCTGAAAGTTTAATTTGGAAGAATGATCTCATGAGACTTGTCACATATCGTACCATGATGGTATGAGTCGTGGTAAGCCAGTCGTGATGAAATCCATAAGAATTACATAGGAGGCTTATTCTCAGTACGAGAGTACCCTACTACCCGTGAGATGAAGGCACGAGTCGTACCATACCGGTCGTGGTGAAGTTTAGAAAATGTTCAAAGTATCAGGATCAAGCCATGGGTGAAATGTACGAGTCATAGGATTTAGGTATGAATCGTACCTTGGCCGAATACTTAGGTAAAATTCAGCCAACACTTCAAGCCACGAGTCGATGCCACCATCCGTGATAAGCCCCTAAGAGTCATAGGAAGACCCGTGACGAGCTCGATGACAGATATGGAAAGCAATCCTTTTAGTTTAGGAAAAGGATTCTTGTGTCTCTATAAATGCTTTTAATGTTTTTTTTTTCATAAAGAATGACGAATAGACTGAATTTTAGTAAGAAAACATTGTAGTAAGCAATTTTACATCATTGAAAGTGAGAATTGAGTTGGTTCAACCTTGTAATCAACCTTTTATTGAACTCATATTGTTCTTGCTACTTGTTATTCAAGATTTCGTGGAATAATTAAAGGAATCGTTTTTCTCAATCATCTTTGTAAGTATTGTTTTATGTCTTCAACCATGAACACAATTCACAACCTTGCAACTATGAGAGGCTAAAACGTATATTGTAGTCTCTTCATCTTTAATGATTCTTAGTGGTGCGCAACATTAGGAAGTGCCTGAATTCTTTACTTGCTTTGGTCGAAAAGGTAGAGATTAGGAAAAGAGAATTACAATTGAGCCTTGATCTTGATGATCATTGTATTAACTTGAGCTGTGGTCACATGATAGTTATATCTGGAACTTAGTGATAATGGTTAGTTTGCAAAACTCATGAGACATGGTTGAGTAATTTAGGATAGTCATTCAATAGGGATTGGTCGATCATTTGAATAAATCTAAGTTATCAGTTCTGTAAGTAAGTATTGGTAAAGATCACGAGTGTATACCCAAAGATGCTATGAACCCATGGGGAACACAAACCCTAGTTATCCTTTAATTATTGATTCGCAAATATAATCTTGACTGCTGTTTATTTGTATTATTGATTTTTATTTGAATCCCCCCATTGTAAAGTAATTACAATACGAGTTCATCTACCGGCTGTAATCTAGAACTTCCATATTCCCTGTGGGATCGACCCCAACCTATAAGTTGGGTTCCTTATTGACAACGTCTGCTTCATACTTCAGTTGGAAGTGTGGTTTGAACGTTATCAAAAAGTGGCGCCGTTGCCGGGGAGTACGGCTAAGACTAGGTTATTTGCTTGTAGTTGACTTTTTGGTAGTTATTTCCTTAATTGCGTTTATTTTTGTTTTTTTCTGATACCCACAGGCCGTCCTCCGGTGAATGCCAAGCACTAAGAGTAGAGGAGACCCCCTTGTTCCACTAAATCCCAAAATTGAATGAGCACTGCATAGAAAGGAAAACCCTGAGCAAAGAGAAGCCCGATTAGCTGAAGAAGCTAGGCAAGCTTAGTTAGCTTGGTTAGCTACACTTCAGTAGGCTGGTGATGACATAGATGAGGTCGTAAACGCCGGTCGACATGGGGGGGGGGGGAACCGAGCTTATAGATTTGACCCTCAGTTCTTCGATGATGAGGACCCAGACATTGATGAAGTTGGGTAATGGGAGCAATTGTACCACCACCATTGCCCGTTGGGGCCAAATTTGACATTATGAGCACCATGATTCAATTGCTAAACATGAAGGGGGTGTTCAGTGGCCAAGCAGCGGATGATGCCAACCTGCACTTGATGAACTTTTTAGGAATATGCAAGGAATATAGGTTTCCTGGAGTAAGCTAGGATGCCATACGACTCCGACTCTTCCCTTTCTCTCTATCAGGGGAAGCTAATTTATGGTTATCATAGTTTCCCAATGACTCCATAACCAATTGGAGGGAGCTAAAACAAGCCTTCTTGGAGAGATTCTTTCCCCTATCAGGGATGTAATAGTTAAAAGATGAGATTTACAATTTACAGCAAATTAAGACGGAGGCATTTCATGAAACTTGGTTGAGGTTCAACAAGAAGTTGACTTAGTGCTCGAACCATAAAATCCCAAATGATAGTTTGTTGGAATTTTTTTATAGGTCTCTTAATAATAGCACCAAGGCTGTAGCAGACATGGTGGCTGGAGGGGCATTGATGAGCCACACCTGGGAGGAAGCAACCACTATCCTTGACAGGGTGACTAAGACAAACAGGGCCTGACATACGAGGGAGGCTGATGCAGTGGCAGGTACATATGTTGTTGGTTTGACTGCAGACCAACGAAGGAAGGAGGAAGAATGTGATTAGGAGTTGGCTCACATGCGCACATCATTGGATTTACTGACAAATCATTTCAGGGAGGAGGAGCCAAAAAGGTAAATGCAGTGGGAACTTAAGGAAGGGAGCAAGGAGAATATCACTCTAATTCTAAGGAAGAGACAAACTTCCAAGATAGCCAAGTGGCAGGTTTCCGAGTCGACACCCAAGCGTCTGGACAGGACAATTGGCGCCAAGGTTCTGGATATCAAGGTTGGAACCAATATAGAGACAACTACAATAGGAACGGGTTCAGATATAGGATCCGTGGTCGTGAGCGAGAGGGAGAATGGAGAAGAAATGACAGATATCACAATGACTAGGCTGGAGTCTATGTACCTCCCAACGCACGAGAAGGGGAGGCCGTACAATCAAAGTTGGAGAGTATGATGGCCGAAATGCTGAAAAAAGTGAAGTCCACGGATGATCAGTTGAAAGAAATTCGAAGTGACTTATCTAGCATGGGTCAGAAAGTGGAATCTCATGCCACCGCCATCAAGCAGATAGAACACCAACTTGGGCAACTGTCAGCATCAATGAACCCTAGGAAAAAGGGTACACTTCCTAGCAACACTGTCCAGAATCCAAAGAATGATGCTCATTGCGGAAGTGATGACTAGGAGTGGTAAAACCATAGTTGACCCCTCATTCCTTGTTGAAGTTGAAAGGAGGAAAGAGAGTGTGATTGAGGAAGAAGAGATTGGTGATGAGACACAACATGATGAGTTGTAAGAGACCCCTAGGGGTGAGAAGGAATGCGGCATTGATCAAGGGGAAACTCTAGTGCAAAAGGCTATCCTAATATCTCCATTACAATTCCCACAAAGGATGAAGAAAAATGCGGACAACGGTAAGTTCTGAAAATTTCTTTCAATGCTCAAACAACTTTCTGTGAATATACCGTTGGTTGAAGCACTAGAGAAGATGCCAGATATGCAAAAATCATGAAGGACTTGGTGACGAAGAAAAGATCTGTAAGCTATGAGCCGGTTGACAATGTCCATCACTGCAGTGCCATAGCAACAAGGGTCTTAGCTCAGAAAAAGGAAGACCCAAGTGCCTTCACAATACCTTTCACCATTAGTAATGCCGAGTTCGCAAGGGCACTCTGTGATTTGGGAGCTAGAATTAATCTAATTCCCTTGGCGGTATTCAAGAAGCTAGGACTGGGAGCCCCCACACCAACCAACATGCAACTACTGATGGCTGATAGAAAAGTAAAGAGACCAGCGAGCATCCTAGTTGATGTGCTCGTCAAGGTTGATAAGTTCATATTCCCAACGAACTTCGTGATCTTGGATTGCGAGGTCGATTATGAGGTCCCCATCATTCTGGGGTGACCATTCCTCACTATTGGGAGAGCTCAAGTAGATGCAGAAGCTAGCCTGTTAAAGTTTAGGCTGAACAAAGAAGCGATCACTTTCAACATATGTCGGACCATGAAACAACCAATGGAATATAGTGTGATCTTAGCACTTGAGGAGGAGTATGAGTCACTTGACGAATTCTGAGTAGTCAAGAGACTTGCGTCGTGCCGCGATATTATATTAGGCGCTGCATGGGAGGCAACCCATGAGAGGTGATGTCTTAGTAGCCACAGGTATGTCCTTCCCCCTACATGCTTATATTTTGTGCTTCGGGGATGAAGCTCATTTTTTCAAAAAGAGAATGGGGGGTGTACTTGTATTTTTGGAATTTTTTATTCGTCTGAGGGTTTTTCTTTTCGTGTTTCTTTTCCCTCAAGCATGCGATTTGGTAGAACCTACATGTGTTAGGATTTTTGTTTTTAGTCGTGATTTTTTTGTTTGATTAGAAAGTAACTTAGGAATACTCAGCCAATGGATATGCACTAGTTTTGTTGTTTTTGGAAAAATTAACCCAACTTTAAAATTTTTGCTATGTATTTGCGACAACAATGCATGATTTCGGTGGATCTTTTTATGTCATTTAGTTATTAATAGTGCAAGTCTTGTTAAGCCATGTATTAACCAGACAGGTAAAGTAAAAATAGTTCATGTACCATGTGTGAGTAAGGTCTTAGTATTTATTGCGGTATGTTGTTGAAGATCTAGAACTTACCTGGTTGGTCTCTACATAGGTTAAGGATGGTTGGTTAGGAGATGATCATAGGCCTTTTTAGCTCACTTTTAGCCTATATTGCTCTACCAAAGTTTCATGAATCCCTTGATCCCAAGTTTGAGCCTTAATAGACCATATTTCTTTGATTTACCTATTAACCGTACCCATTTATTTATAATGAACCTGTTTGGCCCTGGTCCTTCCTTGGATATTGTGAAACTCAACATAAGAAAAATGCTTATGTTTAGGGTGGCTAGAGTAGGGGTGCATAAATGGTGAGAGCAGGAGAAAAGGAAAGAAAAGAAATGAAAAAAAAAGAAGAAAGAAAAAAATAGTAAAAAATAAGGTGTGGTGAGGTGAAAAAGTAAAACGCTTAAAATTTGAGAACATGGAAAAAGAAAAATTCAAAAGATCTTGAAATTGTTGAAAAACAACGTGAAAAATCACCTCATCCATGCATATATTCTTAAAATTAGAAAAAGGGAAGAAAAGAAGACAAAAAGAATGAAGGGTGAAATAGGAAAATGGTGTAGCCAATGGTGTAGTGCCAAGGAAGGGATAGTCACACATAAAATATTTCATCTGCTCATGTCTAGCCTTAACCCTACATTACAGGCCATATCAAGTTCTATAGTGATCTTAATTTGACCATCTAACAAACCAAAGCAGAGAAAATAAGGGCAAGCTTATGGTATCTGATGCATAATACTTGCAGTTCTTTAGATAGTGAGTGCTTCATTTGTCTAGTCCCATGTTTCATCTGATATTTCATACTAGAGTGGGGACCTCATTTTTTGTGAGGGTACATGAATTATGTTTGCTTTTACCATTGGTCTGTGTGAAACACATAGGTGATGACTTGATTGCTTGTTGATAGTTAGATGACATGTCTTGATCCTTGAATATGATGTTTTGATGTTGCTCTCAATACATTAGCTAATGATGTTTCAGGAGGAAGGGTCAATAGAGTTTGTATATAGAGTACACAAATTTGTTTGAGTTTTGGCTGTAGTATCTTAAGTTTATTTTCTAGTTGAGCGTCGTCTTTAGTTTTTCTTTTTCACTGCAGATATTCAACACTATTGACGCTCAAAACTAAGAAAATAGCATGGAAAAAGGTGTATTTATACGGATATGAGGCACTTTTCCTTTGATTTCAGGATAAATGGGTGTTGGAACAATAAATTGCAAAAGAAAGCTAAAAGTGTGCAAGAAAGGGCAAAAAGTGCAGTCTACTGTACGATCTGTACGATGGACCTACGAGTCGTACTGAGGGCCTTGATAAGAAGCTGAAAGTTTAATCTGGAAGACTGATCCCATGAGACTTGTCACAAATTGTACCATGATGGTACGAGTCGTGGTAAGCCATTCATGATGAAATCCAGAAGAATTTCATAGGAGGCTGATTCACAGTACGAGAGTACCTTGAGACCCATGAGATGAAGGTACAAGTCGTACCATACCAATCATCGTGAAGTTCAGACAAAGATCAAAGTATCAGTATTAAGCCACGGGTGCAATGTATGAGTCGTAGGATGTTGGCACGAATCGCATCTTGGCCCAATACTTAGCCAAAACTCAGCAAACACTTCAAGCCACGAGTCAACGCCATGGTCCGTGAGAAGCCCCTAGAAGTCGTAGGAAGACTCGTGACGAGCTCAGCGATAGATATGGAAAGCAGTCCTGTTAGTTTAGAAAAAGGATTCTTGTGTCTCTATAAATACTTTTTATGTTTATATTTCATAAAGGACGATGAATAGACTGAATTTTAGTAGGAAAACATTGTAGTAAGCAATTTTACATCGTTGAAAGTGAGAATTGAGTTTGTTCAACCTTTTGATCAACCTTTTCTTGAACTCATATTGTTCTTGCTAGCTCCTTCAACATGTTGCTTCCTCCATAACACTTTGACTGAAGCTACTTCCTTATTCCTTAGCCTACGAACCTGTCAATCCAATATTTCTACCGGAACCTCCTCATAGCTAAGGCTGTCATACTGTCCACTGGAACAACTATAGCCGGGTCACCCAAAAACTTCTTCAAAAGTGATACATGAAACACAAGATGCACGGAAGATAACTCTGAGGGCAACACCAACTCATATGCCACCTTGCCAACTCTTCTCACAATCTGGTAGGGGCCAACATAGTGGGGACTAAGTTTTCCTTTCCTCCCAAAACGCATTAGTCCGTTCATTGGAAATACCTTCAAGAACACCCAGTCATCCACCTCGAACTGAAGTTCTCTTCTCCTAACATCAGCAAGGACTTTTGGCGACTCTGAGCGGTTCTCAGTCTGTCCCTTATCAACTGAGCCTTCACCATAGCCTCATGAACTGAATCTGGCCCTATTATGGCTTCCTCACCTACCTCAAACCATCCGATGGGTGATCTATATCTCCACCCATAGAGAACCTCGAACGGTTCCATTTGGATACTGGAGTGATAACTGTTATTTTAAGCAGACTCGATCAGGGGAAAGTGATCGTCCCAACTACCTTTTAAGTCCATCACACAAGCTCTCAACATGTCTTCGAGGGTTTGAAAATTTTCGTTACACTTGACTATCCGTTTGTAGATGAAATGCTATGCTGAGTTTAACCTGAGTCCCAAGCCCTTTTTGAAAAGACTGCCAAAACTGAGAGGTAAATTGAGTACCTCGGTCTTAAATGATAGACAAGGGCACTCCATGAAATCGAACCAACTCTCGAATATATCTTGGCATAATCCCCCGCTGAGTCCGTGGTTTTGACCGGTAGAAAATGAGCAGCTTTAGTCAGCCTGTCTACCACAACCCATATAGAATCATACTATCGCCGAGTACGAGGTAGGCCTGTGATGAAATCCAAATTAATCTCTTCCCACTTCCAAGTGGGATTGCTGATATCCTGAAGTACGCTTCCCGACCATTGATGCTTGACATTTACTTGCTGACAGTTTGGGCACTTGGCTACGAATTCTGCAATATCCTTCTTCATGCCGTTCCACCAATTTATTTCCTGCAAATCATGACACATCTTGGTGGCAACTGGATCGGTAGAATATCTGGATTCATGAGCCTCATGCAACATCCGACTCCTCAAAGCATTGACATCTGAAACACATAGGTGACCCTGGTACCGAACCATACCATCTCCCCCTTGGAAGAAGACCTCCACCTTATGACTTCGAACGACTTCCTTCAACTTCACTAAAATTGGGTCCTCATCTTTTGTAGCTTTCACATAAGTTACCAAGGACGACTCTGATCCGTTATGGACAACAACACAGCCATCGATCGAGTTGACCAACCAAACTGCCAACCTTGCAATTCGATGGAAACCTTCACCAGCTCCTTCTTCCCTTCATCCACATGGGACACACTCTCCATAGAGAGTCTACTAAGTGCGTCCGCTACCATATTTGCCTTACTCGGATGGTAGAGGACACTCATATCGTAGTTCTTTAGTAGCTCTAACCACCTTCATTGCCTTAGGTTGAGATCTTTCTATGTGAACACATATGGGAAGCTCTTTTGACCCGTTAACACATCCACGTGGATCCCATAGAAATAGTGTCGCCATATTTTAAATGCGAACACCACCGTAGCCAATTCAAGATCATGGGTCGGGTAATTCTTCTCATGAACTTTCAACTGTCTGAGGCATATGCTATCACTTTCCCACGCTGCATCAATACACATTCGATTCCGATTCTCGAAGCATCACAATACACCACTAAACTATTGGTACCCTCGAGTAGGGTCAACACCAGCGCTGAAGTTAGTTGATTCTTCAACTCTTGGAAGTTCTTCTCACAAGCCTCTAACCATTGGAACTTCATCTTCTTCTGAGTCAATTTGGTCAAGGGTGCTGCAATAGATT
Source organism: Datura stramonium (assembly GCA_018107945.1). Classification (NCBI taxonomy): domain Eukaryota; kingdom Viridiplantae; phylum Streptophyta; class Magnoliopsida; order Solanales; family Solanaceae; genus Datura; species Datura stramonium. Next base: position 20,021 of record JACEIK010003782.1, on the reverse strand, counting down.
ACAAGCCCTCAACAAATATTCGATAGTAACCTACTAAGCCCAAAAAGTTCCTGATATCTGAAGGGTTCACCGGTCTGGGCCAATTCTTCACCACCTCTATTTTCTGTGAATCCACCTTTATACCTTTACTTGACACCACGTGACCCAAGAACGCTACTGAATCCTATCAGAAATCGCACTTGCTGAATTTGGCATACAACTGGCATTCCTTGAGCGTCTGCGGTACTACTCTCAAATGAGCGGCATGCTCCTCCTCGCTCTGAGAGTATATCAGGATGTCATCAATGAACACGATCACGAACATGTCCAGATATGGCTTGAAGACCCTATTCATTAGGTCCATAAAATATGCAGGGGCATTGGTTAGTCCAAAAGACATAACAACAAATTCAAAGTGATCATACCATGTCCTAAAAGTTGTCTTGGGGATGTCACTCTGCCAAAACCTGAGCTGGTGTTGCCCGGAACTGAGATCAATCTTGGAGAAACACTTGGCACCTTGAAGCTGATCAAATAAGTCATCAATCCTGGGCAGAGGGTATCTATTCTTGAAAGTAACCTGGTTCAACTACCGATAATCAATACATATGCGAAGAAAACCATCCTTTTTTTCGGACGAAGAGAACTGGTGCACCCCATGTGGACTTACTCGGCCTAATGAAGCCCTTATCTAACAAGTACTTCAAATGTTCTTTCAATTCCTTTAGCTATGCTAGATCTATCCTGTAGGGTGGAATAGATATAGGCTGGGTGTCGGAAAGAAGATCTATACCAAATTCAATCTTACGCCTGGGAGGAATTCCCGGTAAATCATCAGGAAAGACCTCTGGATACTCACGTACTACTAGTACAGATTGGATAGTCGGGGTATCAGACTCAACATCCTTAAACCTTGGAAATCATCTTCCTGATCTTTAGGTAAGAGATGAAATGACCTGTAGACACAGCTGAACTACCTCTCCATTCTAAGACTAGCTCACTTGAAAATTTGAACTCTACTGTCCGGGTTCTACAATTAACTGAAGCATAGCATGCAAATAACCAATCCATGTTGAGAGTAACATTGAAATGGGTCATGGCTAACTCTATCAAATTTGCTGAGGTGACCTTCTGAAGGTCTGGACTGGGCAACCTTTTACACCCTTCTAACTATAACTGAGTCAACTACTGGAGTTGAAACTGTGAAGGGTTCTAAAAAGACTTCGGGACTAACTCCGAAGCTATTGGCCACATAAGGTGTCACAAAAGAAAAGGTAGCTCCCGGATCTAATAAAGAATAAACATAAATATGGAAGACTCGTAACATAACAGTGAACACATCCGGGGAGACCTCCTACTCCTGACGGGATGCTAAGGCGTAGAATCTATTCTGGCGCTGACCAGAAGTTGTGCTAGTAGATTCCCCCTGATGTGCTTAGCGTGAGGGAGGGACTGCCGAACTAGAAACTGGGCCAGAACCCCCAACCTGATATTGTCTCTCCCCTGGACAATCTCTAAGCATGTATCTAGGTTGTCCACACACGAAACAATCTCCTAAACCTGCCAAGCACTGGCCTGAGTGCCCCCGACCACATCTGCGACAAGTTGGAATGTTAGAATCTGTGGGTCTGCTTCTCTGACCCCTCGAGCATGATGCTCACTGACGTCGCCCGTATAAGCGCGTCCGCAAGTGTACGGGTCGTGCAAGTAATATAGTGGCTCTTTTTAAGAACCGGAATGTCGAACCCACAGGGACTGGAC
>JACEIK010003782.1:0-11440 GCA_018107945.1 Datura stramonium | reverse complement strand
CTATTTATAGTAAATGGAAAACGTGCATAATTTATCCTGTCGTGGAACGGCTCCGTGTCACGGAGTGTATCGCAGAGCACTGCCTCCGTGACATGGAGGTAAAGCGGAGGCTCTCTATAAATCACGAAAAATCGACCCTAGGCAGCCTTCTTGCCGCGTTGGCAGCGTGTCACACTGCTTGGGCAGCGAGTTGGCACTCCTCTGGCATGGAGCTGGCACGGCGTGGCACGTTGCTGGCACGATGGATCACTGCCTGCTTGCCGCATCTGCTCGCTTGCCTGGCATAGGCGTGGCACGGTGCTGGGCACGGCACACGCACAACGTCGCACGCTGCCTGGCGCGGCCAGCCTTGCCATGGCCTACTCCTTGCCGACTTTCGCCCGTTGCTCCCGACTCCATTCCTCTACTTCACCAACTTATTCATTAGTTCCTCAAAATCGTTGAAACCTGCAAAATAAGGACTAATCATGTTAGTTAGCACATATATTCACATTTATATAAAATTACATTAAAATGTATAAAATAACTTAGATAAACAAGACTAATTTAAGTTATCAAGCGTCACTCGGGCATGCTATTTTTCCCGAGATCACTCGCCCTATATGATCATGTCTAGGTCGGATGGCACACTTAACACTGAAGAAGCCGGGGCGGATGATCTCTGGTGGGTCTGCTGACGGTGCCTACCTCCTAACCTCGATTGAGAAAATTTGTGGCCATTGGTCCTTTCCCTCTTGGCCTCTCTCTCTCTCTCGAATATGTCGCCTCCATCTATTGGGCGTACAACACCATCTGAGGGAAGTCCATATCCTGATGGAGCATAGCCATCCTGCAATCCTTGTCCAAATATCCCGCTATCCCATGCACAAATCGGGCCACCCGCTTCCTCTAGTCAGCCACTAACTCAGGGGCATATTTCAATAGGCAAGTGAACTCAAGGGAATACTCTTGCACTTTCATTCTACCTTGCTTCAAATTTACAAACTCAGCTGCCTTCAGCTCCCTCATCTCCCGAGGGAGAACCGATCTAGGAATGCAACATGAAAGTCTTCCCAAGTGACCAGACCTGTTCCTGCGACCCTGCTATCCTTCCATTGGTGAAACCAGATATGCGCGACCCCTTTCAACAGGTAAGAGGACAACTATGCGCACTCAACACCATTCACCCCCATGACTTGGGTGATCTTGACCATCTCATCTATGAAGTCATGCGGGTCCTCATCTACCTTGGACCTAAGGAACTCCAGCGGGTTCAACCTTAAGAAGTCTCTAACTCGAGCGACCGCTGCGTTGCCATTTTGCGGAACATGCGCAACGACCCTCTTATTGACATGAGCGGTCAAGGCCTACACAAGCATCTGAATAGCATCCCGGAACTCAGCATGGGCAACTCGCTCCGATGCTTGGGCTCCTGAACTGGTGGGGCTTGTTTATGCCCATGACCATTGCCATCCTCGTGGCCTTCACCATCTCCATTCCTTCTCCCGTTAACTCCTCTAAGAGTCATGATTCTGCAATCGCGAATAACATGAATTAGAAGGATAGAAAGACCTTTCATCGCACAACATAGATCATGAAAGAAGGGAACATTTCCTAAATGTCTCGTAGCCTCTTCATCATAAGTGTGGCGCGCTTCACACCCATAAAAAAGACTATACTTAACACAGCTTCCTGACACCCTAGGATACTTCAAACCTATTGCTCTGATACCAAGTTTGTCACAACCCGAACAGAGGCCCGGATTGCAACACGGGCCAAGGAGCCCCCAGAGACCCCAAGTCGACCCATGGCATAAGCATACATCTAACTCAATCAACAAATAGAATAATCAACATAATAAACTTAACAGAAGTCTAACTCAACCATAACATCAGACTACATCATTCGAAGTTTAATACATGCATAATCTGAATAACCTCTAAACATGACGAGTTTATGGGACAACACCCCAACTAACTCAATAATACTGAAACTGAAATACATAGGGAAAGATGAAAGTCTATCCCTCGAAAGATGAGGAGTCACCAACCATGAAAGTGCTAACTCTGAAAACTGACTATGAACTAGGCTGAACCTGGGAGCTGGGTCCTGTATTATGAAACAATATAACATAGAGTATGCGGGTTAGTACGTGGAACATACCGAGTATGAAAGGTAAGTAAAAACCTCCTAAGCAAAGAAATCATTTAAAACATTTCATAGCATAACATAAGCTTTAAGAATCCTAGGGGAGGGAATGCATGCATTCTTCCCGAAATCATGATCTTTTAAAAACATGATAATACATAACATCAACACCGACTCGAATGACTCAAAGATGAAATATGACATTTATAGAAAAGTTTAACATTGAGTCAAACCTTATCTCTAGAACATGCATGTGTATATATAATCATGAATAATGAATATGCATAACTAAATCATGAGGAACACTAGGATACTCGTCACTTAACCGACATACCACGATAGAGCTTACGTGGTCCCAACTATCACACTCAAGTGGGTAGAGTTGCCCGAAGCCTTGCCAGGGCTAAGGACGATACCATGATATCGATATCAAGATCAGGGCCAAATCATGGCAGGGGATAGCTCACAAGGGAGGTCCCAAAATAATATACAGATAATAGTGTAAACCTATGTTTGTGCGTAGTTCTAGGGCATAGGGTGATCGACCCTTAGCCCGCTCGGTGCTAGACTCTTCTCCCAAAAACATGCATATTCTCTAAATCATTTTTTAACGAAGCACAAAATTGTCTATTGACAAAGCTCAATAATGAAATACATCTCAAATATGAAATCATGCATATGAGAAACTTTAGTTCAAAACATACCACAAGCTCAAGGATAATTAGGAGTCTTTGCTCCAAAATCACGTGGTAAGCTTACTCTAGAGACAATACATCATATATACTTGATATAAGGGTCTTGCCCAAAACTTTATCATGCTTGGTACTACTCAATTCATTGAAAATAATCATAATCATGGGTAGCTTTGAAACATGCTTTTAATCATTATATCTCATCATCATCATAATTTCATCACAAATCTCTTCTTTTATGATCTTCTTATCAATGGGCCTTTAATTTCATAAAACTAGAAACATAATTTTTATTCTAAACATCTTAAAATCTGCCCATGCTTCATCATTCAATAATGAAAGAACAATTTAATCAGACTTGTGTAAAGAAATAGAAGATTCATGCATTTAGGTGAAAACCCCATAACTTAATCATAGGAAATTCTCATAACGTAGATAGAAATTGGGCATGGGTGTGGAAGGAATGACCCACTCATAACCCTATATACCTAAAAGGGCTTAATTCCACCACTTCTCTGATTGCCTAAGAAGAATTTGAATGGAAACCTTGACAGTTTTCTCTAGATCACTTCCCTTAACTCTCTAAGTTTGCATGCATGAAAGGAATGATTATAATAGGTTTTCCCCTCCTAAAAACCACCATTACGAACCTTAAACGACATAGTATAGAGCCTTAGGACGTAGGAATGACAAAAATTCCCTTAATGATTATGCAAAAATTTCTTCACTGGACGAACAAACGGGCGCTCCAATGGCTCGTTGGAGGATACCACAACTTGTGGTGATGATCCATGTTGTACACTATCTAGGCTTAGGTCTCAGCTCAACCCATGACTTAAACGATGGGTCTTCACACCATACAATGGGTCGTTCTATCGACCGTTCTTTCCTCTTACAGATTCAGCACTTCCTCTTACAACGAGCCTCACCACGACTCATTACATCCACCAATGAGTCGTCGTTTCCTTCCATCGTAACCACTGGAAATCTCCCATTCAGTCAACGACTGCTAACCACGATCCGTGGTAACTCATGATGGGTCGTGGGATGACCCGTTACCTCCCAGATGCTAAAGTCCATCTCCCACCACGGCTACAAATGACGACTCGTTGTTTCCCATAACGAGTCGTTAAATTGGTCATTTCTTCCACTGTCCCAAGACCATATGCTTTCCACGACTCATCTCAACGGGTTGCTGGTTGGACCAACGATCCGTAGGGTCACCCGTTCTATAATATTTTCCTAGTTTTAGCAGTTTTCAACTTTTAACTCCCGGATCTACTCTTAGGAACTTTCGGGGTATGACAAATTTCTAGTGTCCCCTGCAGGTCATGCCTAAAAGGGCAAAAATAAGACCCTCTAGCATGTGTGTGCATCGAGATTGAGTGTTAAAGTGTTCATAGTGATATTATGGAGTCGTGTGCCTGGCATATATCTAATTATTTTACTTTTTCTATTTTATGATGCACTTTAGTTATGTTGGAATTTGGAATGAATAATTTTTATTTGGCTTAACTAAAATTGAATTCGTGTTTTGTGATCATATTGTGGGAAAGTTTCTGACTTGATGTCAATAGAGATAAATGAGAACTGGAATTTGAGCGTGCCAATGTTTTTATGAATTATTGTATATCGTATGTGGCTATGTAGTAATTCATGTGTAGAATGTAATGGATTTTGGATTCCTGAATGAACTGAATGATGTGTGGTGTGGCAAAGAGTTGGTGAAATAATTTATGTGTAGCTTTGTAAAGCTAATGCCCAGGGAAGTACCGCTGCAGTGGGATGTGCTCAGCTACAGCCAGACCATGGCAGCGGACAAGTGACCGCTGCAGCAAAGAGCCTAATCCAATGAACAAGTCGTTGCACCCTGAAACATAGTTAAGTTTCCTGAAATATGTAATGTATGTCTGAATGGTGTTCTGGACTGGTTTAATGTTGTCTCTTACATTTTTATATATGTTATTATGTATGGTCGGCCGATGATACCTACCATTACTGTGTTCCGTATTGATGCTACTCTTGCACTTCTTTTCTGAGTTTAGAAACCTACCTCTAAAGCTCATCACAACCTCACCTCTAAGGAAGACACATACTATGAAAGGTAAGCATCGCAGAATGGGCTGTTATACTCCTCCTTCGAAGATGTCTATTCTACGGACATTAAAAAATTTCTTTCTTTTTAGTTTAAATATTCATAGACTTTTAGTTAGATGTTGAAATGCAATGACTTTTGGATTTTGGGGAGTATTGTTTGTCTTGGTTTAGAAGGTTATTATAGTTTTTGGATATTTCATTTCATCATATTATAAGTGTTATTTCATTATAAATGATTAATGTTGGGATAGTTGTTGGGAATCGTTGGTTCGCCCATCGAGGGATTATGTTATGACCCCGAACATAGGCCCGGATTGAGACACAAGACAAGGAGCTCTGAGAGACTCCAAGTCGACCCATGGAATGAACATACATCTAACTTAGTCATAAAAATGGAGGATCAACATGATAAACTTAGCGGAAGCCTGAAATAGGTTTACATCAGAAATACAGACGAATTTGAAGCTGATTACATTCTATGTCTGAAAAGCCTCTAATACTGATGAGTTGATTGGACAAGACCCCAACTAACTCTCTAAGTCTGATACTAAATACATAAAGAAAACTGATAAAAGCATGGTCCTCGGGAGATGAAGACTCACCAACAGATGTGGGGTGCTAACTTTGAAAGGCTGGCTAAGGACGAGGCTGAGTCTGAGTGCCGGAGCCTGTACCATAAAATGATACAACATAGAGTATGCAGTCAGTACGTGGAATGTACCGAGTGTTTAAGTTAATTAAAACCGCTTAAATAAGTAAAACCATTTAAAACATGCATGATATAAAAACATAAACAAGATAAGAATCTGGGAGTGGGGCTTGCATGCTATTTTACGAAATCATGATCTCAACATAACATAACATTATAACTACATAACATCATAACTGAATCCATTGACCAAAAGCTGAAATCTGATAGTCATAAGTAAAAATCAACATTGGGCTAAACCTGCTTTAGAACATATATTGATATATACATCATAAATGATTAACATGCATAACTGAAATCATGAGGAACAATGGGAGACTTGTCATATATCTGACATACCACAATAGAGCTTACGTGGTCCCAACTAACATACTCAAGTGGGTTAGAGCCGTCCAAAGCCTTGCTAGGGCTAAGAACGATACCATGATATCGATATAAAGCTTGAGTATAGCTCGGAAGGGAGGTCCCAAAGTGTGTGTGTATATATATATATATGATATGTATAATCCTATGTTGGCGCATAGTTCTGAGGCATAGGGTGATCGACTCTTAGTCCCCTCGGTGCTAGGAACTACAACAAAAATGCATATGCTGTCCATTGTTTTTCAACGAAGCTGACCATCGTCTAGTGATGAAGCTGAATAATCAAATACATATCAAATTTGAAATTATATATAAGGAGATTTTGCTCAAACCATACCACAAGCTGAACATAAAGGAGAGTCTTAACTCCAAAACCATGTGGTAAGCTTAATCGTGAAATCATAAATCATACATGAACATATGGGCATTTCCCAATACTTTAACATTCTTGAAAATACTTTATTCACATGAAAACATGATTATAAACATGGGTAACTTGAAAAAATTCTTTCCATCAATAATATCTCATCATACTTGAACATTCATCATAAATGTAACCTTTCATGAACTTCTCAATGGGCATTTTAATTTATAAAGCTTGAAACATAATTTTTAATGAAAAACAATGTAAAACTTGCCCATAAATCATAATTCAATAGTAGAAACATATTTAGATCATACCCATGTGAAGAATTAGAAATTTCATGCATTGGGTTAAAACCCCATAGAATCAACATATGAACTTTCATGACTTAGAGAGAGATTAGGCATGAGCATGAACGAATTCACCCATTCATAACCCTACATACCTGGGGATGTTCTGATTTTTCACCCTCCTTGATTTCCCAATGAAAGATTGAACAAAAGCTTGAAGAAAGTCTAACTTGATCACCTCCTAAACCCTTCAATTTGCATGAATGGATGAGAACGAGCCTAGGATAGATATACCCTTTATAAAAACTCCATTCTGAGCCTTAAACGATATAGATTAGTACCCTAGGACTTAGGAATGATGAAAATACCCTTAGTGAATTTCCTGAAAATTCTGCACTGTCAGTGACAACGATCGATCCTATGGGTCGTGCTTGGATACCACAACTCATGGTATCCGTCTTTTACATCTACTGTGATTTCTTAACCTGTCATATTCAAATACCACGACTTGATAGGAAGGGTCGTTACATCAAACAACGGTCCGTTGAATCCTCCTGTAACTTTCCCTGATGACCTGCATCTGGACGTCCCACGAGTCAAACCACAAATCGTGCCTACTCCCCACGATTCATGGTTTCCATCCGTTACCTCGACTGGAGATTTTCCTGCGCCTTCCCATGGTTACTAACCACGACCCATTGTTACTCATAATGAGTCATTTACTTCCTCCTAGACTACGGACCAGTCTCACAACGACTCGTGACATCAAATAACGGTTCATTCTTGGACCCGTTGCTTCCAACTACAACCTGCACAACCTCACCACAGACACATTCAACGGGTCATTGTTGGCACCAACAATTCGTACCACGACCTGTTCTGTGAAAAAATTCTAGATTTCTGCCACTTTCCATTTTTAAATTTCGGGTCTAGTCTGAGGCACTTCTGGGGTATTACAATATCTCCTCCTTAGAAACATTCATCCTCGAATGTGGGAAAACATACAAAAAACAAAGAATGCAATCATCACACTCAATTACTGAATATACAAGATGAAACTAACGGAATGACTAACTCCGATTTAAACTATATGCCTGAACTAAATTAATGAATCATACATACACCCAAATACATGAAAGGAACTGGGGCATATAAACTGAATATGAAACTGAATAGAGTCTTAGGGAAAAAATGATACCTCAAGCTCGAACTAAGCCGATAGAAAATAAATGTGGGTATTAGCCATCATGTCTACTTCGGCTTTCCACGCAGCTCCCTCAACATGCTGATTCCTCCACAAAACCTTGACTGAAGCTACTTCCTTGTTCCTTAGCCTGTAAACCTGACGATCCAGTATTTCTACTGGAACCTCCTCATAACTAAGGATGTCTTTCATACCGACACTGTCCACTTCGACAACTAGAGCTGGATCACCCAAACACTTCTTTAAGAGCGACACATGAAAAACATGATGAATAAAAGCTAATTCTGAGGGCAACTCCAATTAATATGCCACCTTGCCAACTCACTTCATAGTACGATAGGGGCCAATATAACGAGGGCTGAGTTTTTCTTTCTTTCAAAATCTCATCACTCCTTTTATAGGAGAAATCTTTAGAAACACCCAATCATCAACTTCGAACTCTAGTTCTCTTCTTCTCACATCGACATAGGAATTTTGGCGACTTTGAGCTATTTTCAACCTGTCCCGAATGAGTTGAATTTTCTCCATGGCTTCATGTACTGAATCGGGTCCTACCATCGCAGATTCACCGACTTCAAACCAATCTGTAGGTGATCTACATCTCCGCCCATAGAGAGCCTCAAACAAAGCCATCTGAAAGCTTGAATGGTAGCTGTTATTGTACGCAAACTCGATAAGAAGCAAATGGTCATCCCAACTACCCTTGAAGTCAATCACACATGCTCTCAACATGTCCTTGAGAGTTTGAATTGTCTTCTCCACTTGACCATCAATTTTACGGGTGAAATGTTGTGTTGAGCTTAACCTGAGTACCTAGTCCTTTTTTAAATGACCTGCAAAACTGAGAGGTAAACTGAGTACCTCTGTCCGATATGATAGACAAGGGAACTCCATGCTACCAAACTAGCTCTCGGATGTATAATATGGCATAATCCTTCATTGAATAAGAGGTTTTGACCAGTAGAAAATGAGCGGCTTTGGTCAACCTGTTTACAACAACCCAAATCGAGTCATATTGCCGACGAGTGTGAGGAAACCCTGTAATGAAGTCCATATTGATTTCTTCCCACTTCCAAGTATGAATGTTGATATCCTGAAGAACACCTCCCGGTCTCTGATGCTCGACCTTCACTTGCTGACAGTTTGGGCACTTAGCTACAAATTCTGCGATGTCTCTCTTCATGTCATTCCACCAATAGACATCTCATAAGTCACGGTACATCTTGGTGGCACCTGGATTGATAGAATACCTGGATCCATGAGCATCGTGCAACATTCTGTTCCTCAAATCATCAAGTTCTGGAACACATAAGCGACCCTAGTATTGAAGCACATCATCTCCCCTTTTGGAGAATACCTCTACCTTCTGATTTTGAACGGCTTCCTTTAACTTTACAAAAATAGGGTCCTCTTCTTGTCTAGATTTTACATCAGACACCAAGGATGATTCTTATCCATTCTGAAAAATAACACCGCCATCGGTCGAGTCAACCAACAGAACTCCTAACCTTGCAAGTTTATGCACATCCTTCACTAGCTCCTTTCTCCCCTCATCCACATGGGACACACTCTCCATAGAGAGTCTACTAAGTGCATCTTCTACTACATTAGCCTTGCCAGATGGTAAAGGACACTTATGTCATAATCCTTAAGTACCTCCAACCAACTCCTTTGTTATAGGTTTAGATCCTTCTGGGTTAAAACATATTGTAGACTCTTATGGTCCATAAGCACATCTACGTGGACCCCATAAAAATAATGCCTCCAAATCTTCAAGGCGAATACCACTGCCGCCAACTCAAGATCGTGGGTCGGGTAATTATTCTCATGAACTTTCAGTTGTCTGGAAGCATATGCTATAACCTTGTCATGCTGCATCATTATGCAACCAAGCCCAATTCTGGAAGCATCACAATACACCACAAACCCATTGGTATCCTCTAGTAGGGTTGACACCGGTGCTGAGGTAAGTCGGGTCTTCAATTCCTGAAAGCTTCTCTCATAAGCCTCCTAACATTGGAACTTCACTTTCTTTTGGGTCAATTTAGTCAATAGTGCTGCAATGGATGAAAAGCCCCCAACAAATATTCGATAGTACCCGGCATCTCCGATAGTACCCGGCTAAACCCAAGAAACTCTTGAGATCTTAAGGATTCACCGGTCTAGGCCAATTCTTCACCACTTCTATTTTTTGAGAGTCCACTTTTATGCCCTTACTCGATACCACATGGACTTAAAATGCCACTGAGTTCAACCAAAACTCGCACTTACTGAACTTAGCATATAGTTAGCGATCCTTGAGAGTTTGTAGCACCACCCTCAAATGAGCGGCATGCCCCTCCTCGCTCTGAGAGTATATATGGATGTCATCAATAAAAACAATCACGAACATATCCAAGTATGGCTTGAACACCGTGTTCATCATATCCATAAAAGTTGCAGGAGCATTCGTTAGTCCAAAAGACATAACTCCAAACTCATAGTGACCATACCGTGTTCTAAAGGATGTTTACAGAATGTCACCCTCATGAATCCTAAGGAGATGGTACCTGGATCTGAGGTATATCTTCAAAAAGAACTTGGCACCCTAAAGCTGGTCAAACAAATCATCAATCCTAGGTAGAGGATACCGGTTTCTGATGGTGACCTTGTTCAATTGTCGATAATAAATACACATACGAAGAGAACCATTTTTCTTTCAGACAAAGAGAACTGGTGCACCCCATAGGGACTTGCTCGATCTAATGAAACCCTAATCTAACAGTTCCTTCAACTTCTCCTTCAACACCTTTAGCTCAGCTGGAGCCATCCTATAGGGAGGAATAGATATAGGCTGCATATTGGGAAGAAGGTCAATACAAAAATCAATCTCCCCCTTGGGAGGATTCCCGGTAGATCATCTGGGAAGACTTCTTTATACTCACATACCACTGGGACTGGCTGGATAGTCGGGATCTCAGACGTAGAATCCTTAACCCTAACTAGATGGTATACACAACCTTTGAAGATCATATTTGTGGCCTTAAGATAGAAAATGAAACAACCTATAGGCACAACTGAACTGCCCTTCCACTCTACGATTGGATCACCCAAAAATCTGAACTCTACTGCCCCAATTGTATAATTAACTGAGTCATAACATGCAAATAGCCAATCCATGTTGAGGATAACATAAAAATCGGTCATTCCTAACTCTACTAAATCCACTGAGGTGACTTTCTGAAGGATTGTGATAGCGCAATTTCTATACACTCGTCTAGCTACAACTGAATCACCCACTAGAGTAGAGACTGAGAAGGGTTCTGACAAGACTTCAGGACTGACTCCGAAATTAATAGCCATATAAGGTGTCACAAAAGACAAGGTAGCCCTTGGATCTAACAAGGCATATACATCAAGATGAAACACTCATAACATACCAGTGACTACTTGTTTTGGTGTTTGGTAACTACACGCAAGTGCACGTGATCGAACAAGTAGTAAAGTGGCTTAAATAAAGCCAAGTATCGATCCCACAGGGACTGACCTAAGGTACTAATTAACTTAAGTGTTAATGAACTATATCATTAAGAATGCAGACAACCAAATAAATAA
>JACEIK010003781.1:140872-153523 GCA_018107945.1 Datura stramonium | reverse complement strand
CCATAACTTGATCATATGAATTTCTCATACTTAGATAGAGATTCGGGTATGGGTGAGGAAGGAAACACCCACTCATAACCCTACATACCTGGGAGGGATGGTTTTACCACTTCTGTATTTTCCCAAGATGAGATTCCAATGGAAACCTTCAAAACTTGCTCTAACTCTCTCTTCAAATTCTGAAGTTTGCATGCATAGTATGAATTAGCTTAGAATAGGTTTTCCCCTCTTAAAATCCTATAAAATGAGCCTTAAACGACATAGTATAGGCCCCTAAAACTTAGGGAATGACAAAAACACCCTTACTAAATTCGCAGAAAATTGGTTACTGGACCAAACAACGGATGACCCAATGGGTCATTGGAAGATACCACGACCCGTGGTATCTGTTTATGCTATGCGCTACTGAGACTTGCCTTCGTATCTGAACAACGGGCAAAAAGGACAACTCGTCCTTTGAGAAACCAGATCGTTACATCGACCGTTGTTTGCACTTCACACAATTTGAACCTTCCTACCACGAGCTTCACCAAGACTCGTGGATGCTTCTAACAAGTCGTGGTCTTGATCCATCTCATACACTGGAAATTCTTGCAACCTAACAATGACCAGTAACAACGAGTCATTACACCTCACAACAAGTCATTGGAAGACCCATTGTATGCCATCTGCTGAAGTCCATATCATGCCACGACTATAAAGGACAACCCGTTATATCCCACAATGGGTCATCACATCACTCGTTGCTTCCACTGCCACCAATACTTCTTCTCCCAACGACCGCATACAACGACCCATGGTTTGTTACCATGAGTCATTTCTTGGTCCGTTCTATGCAATTTTTTTCCAGTTTCAAAAGTTATCAACTTTTAACTTCTGAGTATTATTCTGATGCACGTACTGTATATTACAATATCTCCCCCTTGGAAACATTCGTCCTCGAATGTTGGAAACAAGCAGAAAGAAGAAACACGCAATTATCATAATCAAATATTGAACATTTAAACCGAAAACTAGCGAAGTGACTACCTTTGAAAATAACTACATAGCTGAACTGAATTCAGACATCACATACATATATTATATCATAAATCAAACTTGTGCACATGAATTGAACATGGAAACTGATTAGAGAATTAGAGCAAAAACTTATACCTCCGATTAAAACTGAGCCGGTAGGGAACATGTGATGGTATATAGCGATCATAGCCGCTTCGACTTCCCACGTAGCTCCTTCAACATGCTGATTTCTCCATAAGACTTTAACTGAAGCTACCTCTTAATTTCTTAACCTCCAAACCTGACGATCCAAGATTGCAACTGGAATTTTCTCATAACTGAGGCTATCTCCCACACCAATGCTTTCCACCGGGACAACTAAAGATGGATCACCCAAGCACTTTTTCAAGACAGACACATGAAACACGATATGCACAGAAGATGACCCTGATGGCATGTCCAACTCATACACCACCTTACAAACTCTTCTCACGATCTGGTAGGGACAAACATATTGGGGACTGAGTTTTCCTTTCTTTCCGAACCGCATGACTCCCTTCATGGGAGATACCTTTAGAAATACGCAATCGTCTACCTCAAACTCCAAATCTCTTCTTCTCACATCCGCATATGACTTTTGACAACTTTGAGCGGTTTTCAACCAGTCGATTATCAACTGAACCTTTACCGTAGCCTCATGAACCGCATCAGGCCTTATCATAGCTTCCTCACCAACCTCAAACCATCCAATGGGCGATCTACACCTTCGTCCATAAAGAGCCTCGAACGACGCCATATGGATGCTGGAGTGATAGCTGCTATTGTAGGCAAACTCGATCAAGGGCAAGTGATCATCCCAACTACCTTTAAAGTCCATCACACAAGCTCTCAATATGTCCTCGAGAGTCTGGATTGTCCGCTTTGCCTGACCATCCATTTGTGGATGAAATGTTGTGCTGAGTTTAACCTGAGTCCCAAGCCCTTGTTGGAAAGACCACCAAAATTGAGAGATAAACTGAGTACCTCGACTTGAGATAATAGACAAGGGCACTTCATGCAATCGCACCAACTCTTGGATATATAGTTTGGTATAATCATCTGCTGAATCTGTGGTTTTGATTGGTAGGAAGTGTGCAGTCTTGGTCAAACTGTCCACCACCACCCAAATAGAATTGTAGTGTCAGCGAGTACGAAGTAGGCCTGTAATGAAATCCATATTAATCTCTTCCCACTTCCAAGTGGGAATGCTAATATCCTGAAGTATGTCTCCCGGCCTTTGATGCTCAACCTTCACTTGCTAATAGTTCAGGCACTTGGCTATGAGTTCTGCAATATCCTTTTCATTCCATTCCACCAATATATTTCCCCCAATTCATGACACATCTTGGTGGCACCCGAATGGATAGAATACCTGGATCCATGTGCCTCATGCAATATTTGGTCCCTCAAATTATCAATATTTGGAACACATAGATGGCCCTAGTACCGTGACACCCCATCTCCCCCTTGGGAGAAGACTTCCACCTTCTGACTTCCAATGGCTTCCTTCAGCTTTACCAAAATCGTGTTCTCATCTTTTCTGGCTTTCACATCCGTCACCAAGGACGATTCTAATCCGTCTTGCACAACAACGCCGCCATCAGTCGATTCGATCAATCTAACTCCAAACCTCACAAGTCGATAGACATCCTTCAGCAACTCCTTTCCCTCATCCACGTGGGACACACTCTAAATAGAGAGCCTATTAAGTGCGTCCGCTATAACATTAGCCTTACCCGGGTGGTAAAGGACACTCATGTCGTAGTCCTTTAGTGGTTCCAACCATATCCTTTGCCAAAGGTTGAGACCTTTCTGCGTGAACACATACTGCAAGCTCTTGTGATCCGTTAATACATCCATGTGACCCCATCAAGTAATGCAACCACATTTTCAATGCGAACATCACTGCGGCCAACTCAACATCATGGGTCTGGTAATTCTTCTCATGGAATTTCAACTGTCGTGAGGCGTATGTTATCACTTTCCCATGCTGCATCAATACACACCCAAGTCCGATTCTCGAAGCATCACAATACACCACAAAATACTTGGTACCCTCGGGTAGGATCAGCATTGGTGCTAAAGTGAGTCAACTCTTCAACTCTTGGAAGCTTTTCTCACAAGCCTCCGACCATTGGAACTGTACCTTCTTTTGAGCCAATTTGGTCAACGGTGCCGCAACTGATGATAATCCCTCAACAAATCTCTGATATTAACCCGCTAAACCCATAAAGCTCCTGATATCTGATGGGTTCACCAGCCTGGGCCAATTCTTCAACGCGTCGATTTTATGAGAATCCACCCTTATGCCCTCACTCGATGCCACATGGCCCAAAAATGCCACGAATTCCAACAAAAATTCACACTTTCTGAACTTTGCGTACAACTGACGATCCTTGAGTGTCTGAAGCACTACTCTCAAGTGAGTGGCATGCTTCTCCTCGCTCCGAGAGTATATAAGGATTTCATCAATGAACACAATCACAAACTTGTCCTAATATTCCTTGAACACCCTGTTCATTAGATCCATAAAAGCTGCACGGGCATTGGTTAGTCCAAAAGACATAACAACAAATTCTTAGTGACTATACCGAGTCCTAAAAGAGGTTTTCGGGATGTCACTTTCCCGAACCCTGAGCTGGTGATACACGAACCTAAGATAAATCTTGGAAAAACACTTGGAACCCTGAAGCTGGTCAAACAAATCATCGATCCTAGGTAAAGGATACATGTTCTTAATGGTGACCTTATTTAACTATCGATAGTCAATGCACATCCAAAGCAAACCCTCTTTTGTTCGGACAAATAACACTGGTGCATCCTATGGAGACTTACTCGGCCTAATAAAGCCCTTATCTAACAGGTCCTTCAACTGATCCTTCAACTATTTTAGCTCGGCTGGAGCCATTCTGTAGGGTATAATGGATACCAAAATCAATCCCCCGCTCAGGAGGGACACCTGTCAAATCATCAGGATAGACCTCTAGATACTCATGTACTACTAGAACTGACTGGATAGTCGGTATTTTGGACTCAACATCCTTAACCCTAACAAGATGTTATATTCAACCCTTAGAAATCATCTTCCTGGCCTTAAGGTAGGAAATGAATCGACCTACAGGCACAACTGAACTACCCTTCCATTCTAAGACTGACTTACCCGAAAATCTGAACTCTATTGCCCGGGTTCTATAATTAACTGAAGCATAGCATGCAAATAGAAAATCCATGCTAAGAATAACATCAAAATTGGTCATGGCTAACTTTATCAAGTCTTATGAGGTGACCTTATGAAGGACTGAGACTGGGCAACCTCCATACACCCGTCTAGCTATAACTGAGTAACCTACTAAAGTGGAAACTTAGAAGGGTTCTTACAAAATATCGGGACTGACTCCGAAGCTACTGGCCACATATGGTGTCACAAAAGACAAGGTAGCCCTAGGATCTAGAAAAGCATATACATCAATATGGAAAATTGGCAACATACCAGTAACCACATCCGGGGAGACCTCTTGCCCCTAATGGGAAGCTAAAGCATAGAACCTTTTCTGGCACTGACCACCAGTTGTTCTAATAGATGCCCCATGATGTGTTGAGCGTGGGGGAGGGGATGCTGAACTAGAAGCTGGGCCTCGACCCCCAACCTTATCCTTCCTTGCAGGTGGAAAATCTCAAAGCATGTGCTCGGGTTGCCCACACCAAAAACAAGTACTTGAACCTGCCAAGCACTGGCCTGTGTGCCCCCGACCACATCTGCGACAAGATGGGATGCTAGAATATGTGGGTCTGCTGCTCTGAACCCTCGAGCCTGATGCTCGCCCTCTCTGATCATATCTAAGCCTGGATGGCACACTCAATGCCGAAGATGCCAGGGCTGATGATCTCTTGTGATTCTGCTATCGGTGTCCACCATCAGACCTTTGCTGAGAGAATCTGTGATCCTCAGTCCTGGCCCTCTTGGCCTCCCTCTCTCTAGAATGTGCCACCTCTATCTTCTGGGAATACATCACCATGCGAGGAAAGTCCATATCCTAGTGAAGCATAGCAATCCGACACTCCTTATACAAATACCCTACTATACCATGAAAAAAATTTCTCACCCGCGTCCTTCGGTCAGCCACTAACTCCGGGGCATATATCTATAAGCGAGTGAACTCAAGGGAATACTCTAGAACCGTCATCCTTCCCTACTTCAGGTTTACAAACTCAGCTGCCTTCAGCTTCCTCATCTCCCGAGTGAAGAATCGATCTAGGAATGCAAGTTGAAACTCCTCCAATGTGATTAGACCTGCTCCTGCGAC
Organism: Datura stramonium; assembly: GCA_018107945.1. Taxonomy (NCBI): domain Eukaryota; kingdom Viridiplantae; phylum Streptophyta; class Magnoliopsida; order Solanales; family Solanaceae; genus Datura; species Datura stramonium. The sequence continues at coordinate 148,181 of JACEIK010003781.1, read as the reverse complement.
CCTTCGTCCTTCCATTGGCGAAACCAGATATGTGCAACCCCCTTCAACTGATAGGGGGCCAACTCTGTGCACTCAACACTACTCACCGCCATGACTTGGGTGATCTTGAAAATCTCATTAATGATATTATGTGGGTCCTCATCAACCTTGGACCCCAGGAACTCCGGATGGTTAATTCTCAAGAAGTCTCTACCTCTAGCTTCCACTACATTGCCATTTTGAGGAACATGTGCAACGGCCTGCTGATTGACTTGAGCAGTCAAGGCCTTCGCAAGCATCTGAATAGTGGCCCAGAACTCAGCATGAGCGGCTGGCTCCTGCGCTTGAGGCTCCTGAACTGGTGGGGCTGGCTGATGCCCATAACTGTTTCCATCCTCGTGCCCTTCACCACCTCCATTCCTCCTTCCATTCATTCTTCGAGGAGCCATGATTCTACAATCTCCAATAGCGCAAATTAGAAGGATAGAAAGACTTTTCGTCGCACAACATAGATCATGAATGAAGGGAACATTTCCTAAACGTCTAGTAGCCTCTTCATCATAAGTGTGGCGCGCTTCACACCTATTAGAAAGACTCTACTCAATGCGGCTTTCTGACTCCCTAGGACACATCAAACCGATGGATCTGATACGAAGTTTGTCATGACCCGAACGGGGCTCAGATCGTAGACACGGGACTAACGACCCCGAGGGACCCTAAGTCGACCCATGGCATAAGCATACAACTAACCCCTTAAATAAACTAAGAAAAAGATCATCAATATAATCTCAATGGAAGTCTAATTCAACATCACGATAGAATAACACCAAAGCTAACACATACATAAGTCTAAAAAGCCTCTAATCTGGACGAGTTGATGGGACAAGACCCCAACTAACTCAACAATGATGAAATTGAAAATACATATGGGAACTGAAATTCTAGCCCTCGAAGGATGAGGAATCAACAACCAAGTAGGAGCTAACTCTGACAATCGACTACGAGCGGGGTTGAACCTGAGAGATGGGTCCTGTATGATGAAATGATACAACATAGAAAGTATGCGGTCAGTACGTGGAATGTACCGAGTATGCAAGATAAGTAAAAAAACATAAGAAAAGTGAATAATTTAAAACATTTCATAACATATCATAATCTTTCAAGTTTGAGAAGAAGGGCTACAAGCATCCATTATAAAATCAAAATCTTATCAAGACATGACCATGCATAGCTTTATAATATCATGATTGACTCGAATGACTCAACGTTAAAACATAACATTTATGATAAAAGCTGACCAATGAGTCAAACCTTTCTTTTACAACATGCATGTGAAAAGTAATCACCATGAGTAACGAATATGAAAATTTGAAAAGTATCGACAGTGGGAGACTCGTCACTTAACCGACATACCACAATAGAGCTTATATGATCGATACCACTCAAGTGGGTAGAGCAGTCCATAACATTTCCACGGCTATGGAAGATACCATAAGATCGATATAGAGTTCATGGTCCATTAGGGTAGGGGATAGCTCACGAGGGAGTTTCAAATAATATAATAGTATCAACCTACGTTGGTGAGTAATTCTGGGGCATAGGGTGATCGACCCTTAGCCCGCTCAGTGCTAGACTCTTCTCCCAAAAACATGTAATGCTCTACATCGTATATAATGAAGCTCAACATCATCTATTCATGAAGCTCAATATGAAATCATGCATAACTGAACATTGTATGAAGCGAAGCTCAACATTTTCCTTTAACAAAGCTCAATAAGGACATCATGCATAGAATCGACATCATATGAAAATGAAGCTCAACATTATCCTTAAACAAAGCTCAATAATGACATACATCTCAATTATGAACTTATGAATATGAGAATCTTTAATTTGAAACATACCACAAGCTAATAATATGAAATTTTGGGAGACTTCGCTTCAAACAATTGATAAGCTTATTTCGGGAAAATCATCATTTTAAATCAACATATGGGCATTTCCCAAAGCTTTACCATACTTGGATCTACTAAATTCATTTTGAAAACAATATCATAATCATGGGTAGATTTAGAAACATGCTTTTCATCATCAAATCTCATCATCATCATATATTCATCATCATTCTTTTCTTTCATGAACTTCTCATCCATCGACATTTAACTTCATAATTTAGAAAACACAAATTTTGATTGAAAACAATTTTAAATCTGCCCAATATTCACAATTCATCAATAGAAAGATAATCTAATTGTACCCATGTATAGAAATTGAAGAATTATGCAATTGGGTAAAAACCCCATAACTTGATCATATGAATTTCTCATACTTAGCTAGAGATTTAGACATGGGTGAGGAAGGAAACACCCACTCTTAACCCTACATACCTGGGAGGGATGATTTTACCACTTCTCTAATTGCCCAAGATGATATTCCAATGGAAACCTCAAAACTTGCTCTAACTCGTCTCTTCAAACTCTCAAGTTTGCATGTATGGAATGAATTAGCTTAGAATAGGTTTTCCTCTCTTAAAATCCTATAAAAAGAGCCTTAAGTGATGTAGTATAGGCCCCTAGAACTTAGGAAATAACAGAAATACCCTTACTGAATTCGCAGAAAATTGCTCACTGGACCGAACAACGGACGACCCAATGGGTCGTTGGAGGATACCACGACCCGTGTATCTGTCCGTGCTATTAACTGTTGAGACTTGCCTTTGGATTTGAACAACGGGCGAACAGGACTACTCGTCCTCTGAGACAATGGATTGTTACCTTGACCATTGTTTGCCCTTCACACAATTTGAACCTTCCTACCACGAGCTTCACCACAACTCGTGGTTGTTTCTAATGAGTCATTGTCTTGATCTTTCAAATACACTAGAAATTCTTTCAAACCCACAGTGATCGATAACAACGAAACATTACACCTCACAACGAGTTATTGGAAGACCTGTTATGCCATCTGCTGAAGTCTATTTTTTACCACGGTTGTAAATGACGGCCCGGTGTATCCCACAACGAGTGATCACATCACTCATTGTATCCACTGCCACCAATACTTCTCCTCCCAACGACTGCAAACAAGGACCCATGGTTTGTTACCATAAGTCGTTCCTTGGTCCTTTCTGCGCAATTTTTTTCCAATTTCAGCAGTTATCAACTTTTAACTTTTGGGTCTTATTCTTAGGCACCTCCGGGGTATTACATACTCGGTGCAAGACACAGCTCCCAAAAATATGCACATGAAGGCTCATATAGTAATGATGGAGTCATACATGAGGTTTATGGCTAGATAAATCAAAACATACTTGATCATACTTGAAATACATTATTAACCATGAATTAGGGCCCATGAGTGGGATAAAATCATAAACTCATAAATCATGAAGAACATTCTTGCTTGAGAAAAAAATCACTATACTTGAAATTCATAAATTCATGAAGAGTCCTTGAGGGATATCATATCATAAATTATAATTCATAATTTAGGGATTAGGAAGATCAAAATCATAATAGAATCATAAACTTGACTTTTCATTAAACTTTCATAAATAAGCATAAATTGATTAAAATTTGAATCCATGAATTATTAATAAAAATAGGTATAAAATCTTCCCATAGATCATAAAATATTATTTGAAACATGAAGAGAATTGACCCAAAGTTAAATTATAGAGAATTTCATAAAATTAGGAATAAGCCCCATAAGATCGTGAACTTGGTCTAGAACATAAATTCATGAAATTGAAGAGAATTTGTAGAATGAGAGTGAAAGGAACTCCTATTCATAGCCCTACATACCTGGAAATCTGATTCCACATCTTTCTTGAAATCTCAAGAGGATTGGAGGAGAATTGGAGGGTTTCCAGATTGATCGTCAAAGAGAAACTTCTACTCTTGTATGCATGGGAGTTGAATGAATTAGGATAGGATAAACCCTCTTTAAATCCTCCTAACCTATCTTAAAATTATGTAGTTTAGGACTTAGGAGCTTAAGAATTATGAAAATTCCCTTAATGAAAAATATGGAAAATGTGGTTTTGCCAGTCATCATGACTCTCACAACGAGTCATACCACGAAGTAATGGCTCGTGGTCACCATTGCTCCTCCCTGCAACATCTCTGAATCTCACTGTAATTGCATGGTACGACTCATGGTGTCCTACCACGAATTGTACTGTCAGTCATGGCATCATCCCTTTCACCTGCCAATTCCTGATCATGACTTCCATCACGACTCGTGGTTACTTACTACTAATCATACCATGCTCCGTGACATCATCCCCTGGCACCACAAGGAAACTCATCATGACTCCTAACCACGAGTTGTACCTACAGCTCACGACTCATGGTGCGACTTGTGGTCTGGACACCAACCTCAAAATTCCACCACAACAGAGATCACGACCCATCACTTTCTGTCACGACTCGTACCACGAGTAATTCTGGTGAAAAAATTCAAAGTTTTTTTCTAGAACTCATTCCTAACACTCTCGGCTATTTCTTAGGAATATTTTGGGGTATTATATTTACTTGATGAGGCAAAGTTTGATATTTCTAGTGCAATGATCTAAATGCTCAATATAAAGGGAATATTCGCTGGTCATTCTATTGATGATGCACATACTCACTTGAAAATTTTTGTGGGCATTTGCAAGGCATAAAAACAATCGTGGGTGAGTAGGGATGCAATAAGGCTGAGGTTATTTCCCTTTTCACTGAGGAGTAAGGCAATGCTTTAGCTGGCTGAATTGCCTAATGATTCTATTACTACATGCAGGGAGCTCAAAAGGTCTTTCTTTGAGAGATTCTTTCCACCTTCCAAATTATTGCAGCTGAAGGATGAGATTTATAACTTTTGACAGTTGAATTTTGAGGAACTCCATGAGACTTGGTTGTGGTTCAACAAAAAGATGAAGAAGGTGCCCCACCACATAATCCCAGATGATACACTATTGGAGATTATTTACAGGTCTTCAAATGCTAATGCAAAGGCGGTGGAAGATATTGTCTCTGGTGGAACATTCATGAGTCACACATATACTGAGGCTGCTGAGGTACTTGATAGGATCACCAAAACCAACCGCTCATGGAACACAAGAGAGGTAGAGGTTCCTGCTAGTACTTTTGTGGTAGATATGTCTGCGAAGCAGGGGAGGAAGGATGAAGATAGATATCATGATATTGCTGAGATAAAAACCATGATAGGGCTCCTTGCCAAGAAAATTATTGGGGCCAGGACAGAAAAAGTAAATGCAGTTGGTTCTCAAGGAAAGGCCCTAAGAAATGATGGAGAAGAGTTAGAGTTTGAGGTGGAAGAAAATTATTTGAATGATCAAGGGGCGGGTTTCTGGAACAATGCACAAGGGTTTAATAAAGTCTCTTAGCCCAAAGGTCAAAGGAATCAAGGTCAAAGCAATAACAGAGATAACAATGGCAATTGGAGCCAATATAGGGATAGGAGTAGAGGTAGAGACAGTGGTGACTAGAACAAGTGTGATGAGTACAAAAATGATAGAAGAGGTCTTTATGTTCCTCCAAGGATCTGTGAACCAGAATCTAGTGGTTCGAGGGTGGAAGACATGTTTGCCAAAGTGTTGAAGCATATGGACGTGATGATGGCCATTTTAAGGAACTTCGGATTTATATTTCTGGGATGAACCAAAAGGTCAAGTCGCATTCCATTGCCATTAAGAAAATTGAGCAGTAGCTTGGTCAGATGTCTGTTTCTATGAACCAAAGGAATAAGGGAACGCTTCCTAGTAACGCATAACATAAACCAAAAAATGATAGTCATTGTATGGTTATTACTATTAGAAGCGAAAAGGCGATAGTTGATCCTCCCATGTCGATTATAGTTGATAAGATAGTTTATCCCGTGTTAATTGATGATGATAAGATGCCAGATTATAAAGATCAAGTCATGGCAGATGATGTAGCTGAAAAGACAACTACTAGTATTTAAAAGGAGAGTGCACCTGAAAAAAGGAAGGAGAAGGAGGTCTCTCAAAAGTTGACTCCAATTCCTAGACATCCTCCTCCTTCCCCAAAGAAGTTAAAAAAGATGGCCAAAGAAGGTAAGTATCACAAATTTATTTTGATGTAGAAATAATTATCTATGAACATCCCTTTAATTGAGGCACTTGAGCAGATGTCTGGCTATGAAAAATTTATGAAGGATGCCATCACTAAGAAGAGGACCACGAGCTTTGAGCTTGTGGATAATTTGTATCATTGTAGTGAAATAGTATCTCGGTCCCTTGTGCAGAAAAAGAAAAACCTTGGAGCGTTCACCATATTATGCACTATTGTAGCTTTCAATTTTGATAACGCTACAAGTGATTTGGGATCTAGTATTAATATTATGTCTCTAGTAGTGTTCAGACAGTTGGGCTTGGGAGCCCTCAAACCGACTATAATACGGCTTCTAATGGCAGATCATACAGCGAATAATCTGGCAGGGATTCTTTATGATGTTCTGGTGAAGGTTGATTCTTTTATATTTCTGGCCGATTTTTTTATTCTTGATTATGAGGTGGATTTTGAGGTCCCTATCCTCTTGGGGCGACCATTCCTTTCCACTGGTCATTCTCTTGCATACATGGAAATCAAATAACTGATGTTCTAGTTGAATAATGAGGAAGTGACATTTAATGTATACCGATTTGTGATGCATCCAAATGGTATGCGGGTGGTACCAGTGATTGATATTGTGGAGGTTAAACTTCCAATGATTCCTATTAAGGAGAGGTTGAGTGTTGAGGACTTAGCAGCAATGTTGATGAATGTTGATGCTGATGAGATAGAGGGGGTGATGAGATAGTTAATGCACTTGCCGGTATAGGATCATACTGCCCCAAACAAGATTGATCTTGATCTGAAGAACCATGTAACCCCACTGGCCAAGCCATCTCTTAAGGAGCCTCCAATCTTAGAGCTTAAGGTGCTCCCATCTCATTTTACGATATATATTTTGGGAACAAAAAACACATTACCAGTCATTGTCATAGAAAACTTGATGGAATGGAAAGTGGATTGACCATAGTGGATATTATTGGGATCCCACTAGGTATTTGCACACATAAGATCCCACTTGAGCTAGACAGTATTTCGAGTATTGAGCATCAGCATAGATTGAAACCACCTATGAAAGAGGGGTGATCTTGGGCAGATTTATATGCCCAAGTGATACTCAAATACGTCATTTCGTCTTGTTTATCCATCGATGTTGTACATTCTCATGTAAATTGTAGTTAAAATGTGAATTTATACTAACCAATATGATTAGCGTTGTTTTGCAGGAAAAATATAATTTTATGAAGCTAAGA